>JBBPMG010000188.1:0-39630 GCA_038090195.1 Boletellus deceptivus
TCCCCTATTTTTCTACATAGTTTTCCACATTTTTCTAGTATTTTTCCAGACTTTTCTAGCTTCATTTGAATATTCTATGGGTTTTCTATGGGTATATTCATTAACCAATGGTTAGCTATTTCCCATTCGGTCCTAGCAGGTCTAGGATGTCCTCATGGCTCATAGATCGAGTCCAGAACCAGTCTGAGTCACTTTAACTCATAGTGCCTCATGGTACACAGGTGGCAGTCTAGACCACCATACCAAACCCCTAGACCCAGGGTTAAACCCCTATGGCTCCATACCCTATCATCAGTCTACACATGTTTGACACATGTCAGGGACAGATACATGAAGTCTAGACTCAAGCCCTTGAACCTACAGAACCCTGTTACCACTTTATTTGATATAGACCCAGACCCCCTAGAAATAATAGTTAACCCTTGCTAATCTTCATAGATCTTGTTAGGAATTGCCTCATGGCATTCCCCTTTACCATTATACCCTACAGCCCTGCATCCAGAGCCCTCAGACCAGTACTCATAGCCCAGACACATGTTCTCCTCATGTACCTCCTACCTGATTAGTACCAGATATCTATAGATGTAGTGTACACTGATGTAAACAGTAAAGTAGTATATAAGGGACACCCCAAACTCACTGGAGGATCCAGTCTTGTCCTCCTTGAGCTTGCCTGCTCAGACTAAGCACTTGACTCCTTGACCTAACTGTTACACTTGGCGTGGGTAGCATCGAGCGCAGACTCAAGGGCTTTAACAATGGGTCAAGAGTTCGGGGTATCCACATATTGACGACATAGTCAGTCAAATGGGTTCAGGGTTAGGCTGCAAGGGAGAGAGCTCAGCTACTCCTCAAGGGGTTCGGTGTACCAACTGCACTAGTGAGCAAGTTGGGTCGGTGTGACGAGGAGGACCAAGTGAGGCGAGGTCCAACAAGGTTCGAGGAAATGAAGCTGAGATTCAAGTAAGACTAGCTTAGAGTACAGGGTACGGAAAGCAGGATCTTATATACTTGTAGGAAACACACACAGACCAAGCAGTGTGTAAGAGGAAAAAGGAAATTGTACAACAAGGAAAAATCAAGAAAGGAAAAAGAAGTCCGAGTTGGATCAGACAAGGCATAAGCATGTATGACAAATGTTCTGTGGGGTCGGATGTACACGTACGAAGAAAGAGTAAGCATCCGGTTGAACGGATGTACACAGCATCTATCGTGAGAGAAAAGGAAAAATAATAGTGTCCATCGAGTATAGTGGGCAAAACATAACACTAACAACACAAGGTTACCAGCTTGGCCTGGTAAGCAGTTGTTTCATGAGGTCTCTTTTGCACAGCAGAAGGTGGGGGACAAGAAGGTCCTTGCTGGTTTGACCAGCAGCAGTTTGAAGTATGACCATCTCACTCACAGATGTTGCAATAGAATTTGATGGAGGCATGTTGCACTGTTGAAAAGTGACTGGCTAAAGCAGGTGGATTGGAAGAAACCCTGTTGGCAAGGGACTGCCCATGTGCCTTCCTCAAGTTAATCTCAGATGTCAGGTGTGGGAGAATAGTGTCTGGTGTAAAGTCTACCTCTTTGATTGTATGGACCACTGTAGAAGCAAAAGAATTGAAGTAAGGGGGAAGGGCAAGTAGATGAAGCATTGCTTTGACAGAAGGGTCAAGGCACATGCCTGCATCAGTTAACTGCTTTAACTGTTTGCTTAATTTGTTAGATTCTCTGATTATATCAATTGGATGTAAGGTAGTATCCTCTGGAATGGTAAAACAAACAATGTCTCAAAAGAGACAGAAGCAACCAGTAAGGCCGGAAGCAGTATACTGAGCCTTGAGGGCATCCCAAAGTGTCTTGCTAAGGGCTTCATGAGAGGTGGCATAAGACTCTGGGACATGATGTTGCATGTCTTCCAGGATAACCATGGTAATCAGAGCAACAGCTTGTTGATCTATAGACTCCCAAGCTGTTTACAGAGCTGGGGTATTCTGTGCTGAATAGGTAGAAGTGCCTTCCACAACATTCCATCATTGAGCAAGCACAAGAAGGGCTAGAGAGTGGAGGAACAAATTTGAAGAGGATAGAATCGATTTTGAGGGATGAGGTTGCCATTGTTTCAAATAGGTAAATAAGTGTCTATCAAAGCAGAAACAAAGGCAATTGAATCAGCTCTGTTCTCAATGGATAATGAAGGAGTAGAGGAAAAAATTCTGGACTGATCACCATCTCACATTGAAGCAAGTTCTTACAACAATAAAATGAGAGGCTTTCCAGAAGAATCTGAGAGTGTTGAACCCAGAGAACTTGTAGTAGTTATTGAAAGTGAAGTGAGTGGTGACAGAATGGGAGTAGAGGGGCAAGGAGTGTGAGACAATGGAAAACTCTCTTGGATGATGCCAAGAGGTGATAAATTCTCTCCTGTAGATACAGGAGGTAGTGTAGTAGGGAGAGTGAGAGGAGAAGAGTGTCCATGGGGTTCTCTGAGTGTATACCACTCAGGTAAAGGATTAGAAATGAAAGAAAGAAATGTATCATAGTTAAGAGGAGGAAAGTAATGTGAATTGGATAACTTTCTCTTTTCCAACTTGAAGCGAATAGATGATGAGAACAATACCTGAAATCTATCTGTAAAAAGTTCTCTAGCATAGCATCCTCCAAGAAAATTGGATAAAGGCCAAATGCTAGATATATCTGTATAGTACAAGATTTCAGTCCACTCTTCATACCTTGAAAGGACCTCCCATTTTGGATTCTCCTCCTGCTTGTACTGCAAGCAATCTTTTAGCCACTTGCTGTCTGTGCACATTCTCCACATGGTGATAAGCCTCTCTGTGTTGCAGGTCCTGGATGCAAACGTTGAAGGTGATTGCTTGTTCCCTAGATTGACAAAGCTGAATTTGCAGTTCTTCAACCAAAACTTGGACATCCTCCAGCTCTCACTGGGTGTTTCACCACTTGTTGTAGTAGCTGTCCTGCTAGGCTTTAGTAAGGTTGAGTTTGACCTTTAGATCATCTATGGTTTCATCAGCTATCCTCACTTCAGCCATTAAGGACTGCTCTCTCTGTTACTGCTCCAAAGATACTTCTACTCTAAGTCTCTCAGAGACTTGATGTCCATCCAACAAATTATCATAGCACTTTCTCCAATAATACACCTGTTCCTGCAGGTGTTCTTTCACCTCAGCTTCTCTTGCAAGACAAGCTCTTCCTCCAAGTAAGGAAGAAGGTCATTGGGGTCAATCTCCCCTTCCTCCAAGACTTGATGAAGGTCTTCTAATATGATAGATCCTTCTGAGTCTGAATCTATAGGTAGAATATCCTGAGGAACATCTGGTTCTGCAATCAACAGACTGTTGATGAGGGAGGGGGTTATAGCGTTCTTTGAGGCATTCATGATGATTATTGAGTCTGATTAGAGTTAGATGGAGGAGGTCATCTGTGAGTTCAATCTCCTCTTGAGAAGAGGGTATGGAGTATGAAGGAACTAGTGGAACATATACAGGTAAAGTCTCTGGGGAGCATTCTCTCCTCAGGTCCTGGTGTCTATTTGAGGTAGATGTTCCTTGGTTCCTATCATGGACTCTTCTATTAGAAGGTACTCCAGAGTGAGAGGGATGGTTCTCACTCTGGGTTTGTTGCCTCTGATGATGATTTCTCAATTGTGCAAGTGGTGATCTCCACTGTCCTTGTGGGTGTATGGGTGTATTACTAACCCTGTAGCCAGTCACAGTCCAGGCATGAGTAAAAACTCCATCAGAATAATGAGTGTGCCAATGGACACAATTATTAGTAGCATGGCACACAACAGCAATGAAAAAAGTCGCTGCCAACCCAATGGTAGAGGCAAGGATGAGTTTAGAAAGGTTCCAGTACAAAGCCAGGAATAAAAAGAACAATAATGCGAGCAGGAGTGCAAAAGCAAGTTCTCCTTCCAGATGCAAAGCAGAGATCATCAATGAAGACAAGTCCAAGCTAAGGTAGGGCTCATAACCTTTTGAAGATATATTCCAAAAGGTGGCAGACTGAAGGGCAGCAAAGGGAGTAAGAGTGTGAGACTCACTCAGGAAGGGTGTTGAGTAACTTGCAACCAAAGTGTTGATGTAGATTGTCAAGGGTAAGAGGAGAGGAGCAACTCCTTGATTGTTATTCTTGAGGTAGAAAGCCCTCAACTTAAATACATCACTATGAATAAGGTTCTAGCAGAGATTAAACATGAATCACATGTGAAACATGTGAAAAGGAAGAGAAGGTGAAATGGTGATTAAATGAGAAGTGTTTCACCTAAGATGATGTCATGGTCCAGACTTGAAAACAAGGAAAGATCTAAATAAGGGTATGCCAAAGGGAAATCCTAAAGGAGAAGAGTCTAGACCTTTGGTAACATGAGAAGCAAAGTATAAGCAAATAATGACTTTAACTAAATAATAATTTCAACAGGACATCCTAGACTTGCTGAGTCCAAATAAGAAATAGATAACCAATTGATAACTGAATAAATCCCTAAAGTATTCAGATTAAGCTAGAAAGGTCTAGAAAAATACTAGAAAAATGTGGAAAACTGTGTAGAAAAATAAGGGAGTGTAACACAAGGTGTGGCTATCTCAAAGGATCTTTAACCTTGCCACTCAGTATCATTCTTCACAATTGTACTATGGACCAGTTGAGATGTCATTGTCAGAGTACTTAGACTTAGATAGGAGTTACAGTATCAAACAGGATAACTGGTCATTCAGATAAATCAGGAAAAAGGCAAAGTCTTTGGCGGCTAAGCAATGACTCTCTAATTGGTCACTAAGCAGTGCTTCTGATGACTTTTGGCTAAGCAGCATTGTCATCTAGTCACTTAGTGGCCAATTAGTCATTGCTTAGCTGTCTAAAACTTTTGCCTTTTTCCTGATGTAGGTGCAGGCCAGGTTATCTTACTAAGATGAAAGGTCCAAACACAGAAATGGTCACAGCAGCTGTCACATTGTCACGAGAAACCGCTCGCCCCTTTTGCGCCACACGAATTGTAAGTACCAGTCCCTACTTGCCTCTATTGGATGGGCTGGTCACAAGTCTAACTTGCTCCTCAAAACAAATCTTAAAACGGCCTTAAAACGACGGTGGCATCAATCCTCAACATGTTAGACTGGTCTTTCAACCAGCTTCCGCCAGAAATCTGGCTTTGTGTATTCCAATATCTCGATGTTCGGGGCATCCTTCGACTACGTAGGGTACGCCCCCCTTTTCACCTACCTTGATCCCAACCAAGCGCTATCAGGTTTCTCGATACCTGAACGAGGTTAGCCATCGCAAAGATGTATGGACCGAGGCCTATCGCGCAGCCGACTTCATTCATCCTCCTGGTCCATTCCCATCACAATCTGTGCACGACTTGGAGAATGCGCTCGTCTCTAGCTCTCGCCTGCATCGGTATCTCCGATGGGATGGTACACGGCAAAGTGAAAAGCCGGCCCTCAGATGGAGAGAGCTTCAGTATAAGGGAGAACATCTCCACGCTGGTTTGGTGCTTGGACGGTTTCTGTTGATCGCATTTAGCGACCGAGTCGATTGTTATGACTTTGGCCTTGACGGTGACTCGTGGTCGGATGTGAGCACAATTTACAAACCTGCAAATGTGACATTGGTGCAATTTTACTCTGTCTCCGCTATCGACGTCGAGGGTCGCTCTATTGCATGTGCAGTTCTGGTGGAATCAGCGCAGAACCCAGAGCGAAAGCAAATGTGAGCTTTGAGGCTTGACGGCGTTCAGTAACCCACACTGACGTCATCAGCTCGATCTGTTCGCTAGATGTGGGAGAGCAGTCTGCAATGACTGTAAATCTTCTTCTTCAGCTTGAACTTGAAAATTTCAGTCTCTGCTCCGTTCACCTCGGTCCTCGTGTGGTTGTTGTCCAGGGTACTGTGCCTAGCCCTCTCCCTCAACTTGCACATGGTTGGCACATTGTTGCGTTGGACATCCCTACTCGCACGGAACTCCTGTTCCCTTCGTTCACGGGTGTGGCATGGATGCCAGACGGGGTGTGTTTCCTTACATGCACTCGTCGCTCTTCCCCTTCCCAAGGCTTAATACACGTGGTATAGATGGCCGCATGGATGTGCATCAGGCCTTTCAGTGTCATTTCGACCTCGACACACCTAGTCCTAGCCAGGTATTGTCGGCTCTCCGGCCCTGATTCTGACCAGTCAAAGACGTTCTTCGATGCTTTTACTCTTCCCCCTCCAAATCTTCACGTGCGCTCCATAGCTGTCAGCCACTCATACCACAGTATCATCCCTAGTGCCATACACAAAGTCGGACCCCTTCAAGACTCTGTCCTTGACCCATCTACAGAAGATGTCCTCATCACCATCTATATGCATAGATACCCGGATTTCCAGCACCATGTCGGTGCGGAATACGGCATCCTCCGCCTTCACAGGACGCATCGTGATGCCACAGCCGTCGGGACAATCACACTAGAGCCACTTGGTTGGCTCGGCCATATTCCGTTACACTCATTCCTTCACTCCACTTTCCACGGGACTGGCCGGATATTTTACGTGGCTTGGTCAGTGTTGGGTGAAGCTATCTTAGTGCTCGAGTATGACGTACGCAGCGATGGTCCACGAGAGACCAAAGTCGCTGAGTACTCTTTTATTCCTCAACTTCCCTTCCATTGCAACGTCCGAGGATTTGACCCGTATTCTGGACGGATATGCCTTCAACCCTGGCAGGGCTGCTTTAAGATTTTGGATCTTGTTTAATGCCCTCACGTGGTCAATGAACCCCTTCAAAGGGCGGACAGGATGTAGGTGTAAATCACGTTCACCTGGGAAGCAAACACCACTTGTACTTTTGTTAATTCTGACCTCTTACTAATAGGTAGATTCGTTATTCTCTATGGTGAGTGCCAGGCAGGTGATGGCCGTCAGCCAGGAGAGACATGCATTTCAGGTGTTCTTGGCGACGAGAGGCTAGCGGCGAACGGTTGCGGTTCGACCGGATGTGTCATGTAGTCTTACTTTCACAAGGTTTTGAATCGACCCAGTGTTCTAATGCAAATGACTTGCAACGTTCTGTGAATACACTTGAGTTTAACGGCTTTGGGAGGTCGTGAAAAGAACCGGTGCATGTAGATGAATGAAAACGAACTGGTGTGCTGCATGAAACGAGGGAAAGTTATCAGGAAATGACGGCGAGATCTACGTTTTGACGAAATCGCGGGACGCTTTCCGACCCGGAACGAAAGCATTTGCTTCGAGGTCAGACTTGCACAAGCTGGGAGAGTCTCGTGGGTGTGGGTGAGCGACGTCTGGATCCAACGAGCGGAGGCTAGCGAAACCGGCGAGCCTGGGAGCCTGGGATAGCCCAGTGCACCCTTGTCAGGTTGGTTGGAGGAGTTGGCCATTAGAATCCGGCCCATCAGCAAGTAGCTTGCCAAGTATGGCGGTTGCGCTCGTGCTACTCTGTCTTACCCGACCACTTTCATTTCAACGCCCGGGCGGTACCAAGCCCGACTCCGAAAAGTAGACAAGGCTCCCTACATGGCATATTCCATTGGAGCGACTGACACCGTCGACCCTTCCGCAGTTGGACTCGCACCACCTAGGGAGATGACCCTACCATTCGGACAAACAAACCTCGGGTCCAAGCCATTTCCCCCTCCCCCTAGTTGGTTGAAATCGGTATTGAACGGTCTATTGCTTCGGAATCCAGGTGTCAAGGTTACTAGGATGACATTGCATGATTTATCGCTGGCCGCAGAACGACTCATTCGACGTCACTATCCGGTATGTTGGCCTAGACGATTATTTGTAGGGCGCGACGGCACCAGCACACCACACGTCGTCATGCTGTTACTCGCATGTGTCGTCATAAATTTCATCCTTGTCCTTCTGTCGCACCCGTATTCTTCGTAAGAGCGTCCTACCTGACACCCGGTTAGCGAACTAATAGATCCCCCATCTCGCACCAGGTCAGTTTTGGACCATCCGGACTCGTTGCTGTGCTCGTGCTTGTGCAAAGCCGCATCCCTGCACGAATAATCGATAAGAAGCCCCACCACCGCATCAGCCATTGCTGGAATGGCATTTGGGTACGCATGAGCCAACTAGGACATAAACATGTGCTGGTAGCTTTTGTTTTGTGTATAGCCCTGTACGTTGGAGCATTCTACTTTCTCCGCGTCCGCGAGATCCATCGGAGAGCGACGCCGATACCCCCCCCGCGGGAGTACAAACCTGGGACACTCAAGCCTACCCAGACGTTCTCAATGCTCACTTGTGACGATTCGACGCCTTCGATTCCGCATGTCAGTGTGCTTTCTGCCTATCTGGGGACGATAGCTGATCTTGTCTTGATCTAAGAGTCACCCAAGATCCCTCGGCCGGCGCGCGCTGGAGGGCATCTTGCGCGCCCGTCTCGACAGATATGGTTGTTCTATCGAGCTGGGAACCAAATTCAAATCGCTCAAGAATGATGGGGAGAGCGTACTTGCGACATTGGTCAAGAGGACGGACGACGCAGTCTCTGACGCATCTGAGAGGTCATATCTTATCGGTGTGGATGGTGCGAAAGGTATGCACCTTATTAGCCTCCAATCTTGTTCTGCTCACGTACGACAGTCAGACACCAACAAGTGGGGTGATGTGCATGAGCGGGTGCATGCGGTGCCATTGACTGGACGAAAGTGGGGCCGAATGAGTCGTAGTATGGTGGCCACTAGGCGAGAGTGAGTAAACAGGTGATGGTAAGGAAAGACTGCTGGATGGGGATGCAAGGAGTGGACTTGCCTATCCCTTACTCATCCACTTTCATTAGTGGGTGGCGACTGACACGATTGATTGAATGTCGCAGTTGTCAGCATGGTCTGGCAAGTGCTCGGTGTTCAGCGCGGGCAAGTGACTGTCATGCGAACTGTATAAAGACATTCACATGAACAGGCGCACTGGGCATATCCTGTAGTCTCGGGGTTGGGATCGGCCCAAATTGGCAGGGGTTTGACATCCAAACCGTCCGGTTGCGATCTTGGGCCCTTGGGGCTAAGTGTCGGTGTAAAGGCGAAAATGGGCGGTGGAGGAGGGGGCTGAATGAGTTCGCACTGGAAAATACACGCTGCAGCTGAGTGTCTCAGTGACTGACGTGGTAGCATGGCTGCGAGTGGCTACAGGAGCAGATGCTGCACGGGGCCAAATGGGTATGGCCTTGGGGCTATCGCGCTGCATGCTATATGCATATAGGCATACATGGAACATACTACGTACACGGGATGACAACCACTAGCAATGCAGGGGGAAAAGTGGGGGGATGATGGTACCTTATGCCTGAAGGAAAATCTTCTCAAAGTATGCCCGTACCCCCTCCACGCCGCGCACGATTCCACCCGCAACACCATCCGGTCTGACAATGACCACCTTCTGCTCACCCTTCACTACCAGGTATGCCAGATAAGCGTGCCCAGCCCCGTCGACAACTGCGTCCACCTCCCCAACATTCGTCTCCGATCCTTCAGGAAGAACGATCAGGGGCTTGATCACATCTCCAGGATACTGCTTCAACACCTCGAGGACATCCGTCACCTTTGAACCGTCAGGAGAGAAGATGAGCACCGTGTGACGCATCGCGCTGAACACGTCGAATAATCTCGTTTCTGCTTTCGTCCTTGTCCTATTCGCAAGCACGACCAACCCCGGCGCATCCGGCGCCCTGTCCCCTGCCACCAGCTCATTTTCATCCAAAAGCCTATACGCGCTCGCCGGCTTAGGCATCGTGAACTCGTCCAGGACAATCGGGCCTGCCCGATAGTTTACCCCCAGCATGTTCAGTTTTTTTTCGCGCTCCACGGCACCCTCAGTCGTCAACGCTTTGAGCATCTTATCCAGCATTCCCGTAGTAATGTTAAGCATTTCTGCGATTACTGGAAGACGCTCTATTGTGTAAGAGTCGAGAAGGGTGGCCGGGGAAAGACCTCTGTAGACCAAGGAGAGCTTCCAGGCCAGGTTCAGCTGCGGAGATAACTGTGTCAACCGAAAAAATGTACACTGATCAACGAAAGGCTTACAGCGTCCTGGATACTAGCGTTCAGGCCTTGTCCACCCGTTGGGCTGTGAACGCTGAGCAACGACGTTAGACAATGCTTCGTGAGGAAAAATAGTGCACATACTGCGCTGCATCTGTAGATGTTCGATGTAAAAACGATGAGGCAGTGAGAGATACAAAGACCCCTTACCTCCAGCAAGGAAAACCCGCCCACGGCCAAAGGCCTCAACCATCCTGATGTTCGGCCTGTCTCGAATCATGTAGATACAGCTACACGTCTTGGTAAACACAACATACCGGAACTCAGACAGCGCGACCACCTTTCGAACTTTGATCTCATGTCCTATCAATTCGGACATGCGACTAAACATCAGTTTGGGGCCTGCAATCAATTGCTTTGGCTCATAGTCCCTCAAGGTTATCGAGCACAGGAAACCGTCGGGAGCGATATCGTCGGTTGGGCAAAGCGTAAAACTACCCCACCATTGAATACAGTGTTGAAAATCGGGAAAAGGCGATGCTCACAAGTCTGTTGCTCTGTTCCCAAATATGTGCCAGTGCTAGATGAAATCTACGTTAGTCATTCCCGAAAATCTGTGCGGCTAAGAAGCCTTGCGTACGTTTCTGTCGACCCCTTCGATCTCAAGGCAGATATCACCAAGCACGGAAGCGAGGTCTTCTCTAGTTTCGCCAAGGAATGCCAAGCCGAGCTGTTTCCTGGTAATTCCTAGCGAAAGAATAAAGCTCGTCGCATTGAGCGAGTTATTTCAAATAATTCACATACCTTTAGCGCCATCTGCACCGATGATATACGAAGCCTCAAATACTTCAGTGACGTCTTCACCTCCCTTCCTCTTGACCAGCTTCGCAAGTACACGGTCCCCATCGTCTTCAAACGATTCGAGTTCAGTTCCTAGCTCGACAGAACAGCCATATTTCTCGATGTAGGAACGCAAGATGCCTTCGAGGGGTGGTTGACCAAGGAACTTTGGGTCGCTCTGCAAACAATATAAATACGAGCCACCAGCAATGAGACAACTGAAAGTGTACCCACATAAGGGACCGAGGGGGTTGGGTCGCTGGGTGTGATCAGCGCGAAGCTTTTGGTAGGCTCAAGCGACCCAGGTTTATGTTCTTTCATAGGAATTATGGGCGTAGACCTCTGGTACGCTTCGTGGATGCGAAGAAAGTGGAGAACTTCAAAGGTTCTGGGCTATCCCGAACATATTAGCGCACATATATGCGGCTCTCCTATCTAGGCTCACCCAGACACCATTGGAACGTTGAGCAATTCGGTAGTGAGGCTCCTTTTCGATAATTCGAACGGGAACGCGGTTCTGTAGAAGCGTGAGCGCGGCGACGAGCCCAGATGGGCCACCCCCGACCTAGGATGTCTGTCAGCGCAGTGATTGTATCCTACGTGAATGCAACCTACCACAAGCACGGGCACAACAGAAGGAACCATGACGGTGCGATAGACAGGTGAGGCAGGAAGTCTACAATGTCGTTCACAGAGACACACTGATGACACCTGGACTCATCACATCCTATAAGTACCCGTCCGAAGAACTTGATCGGCAACTTGGACACCCATCGCACTTCACATGGACTGTTCCGCCGGTGGGCGGTAGGCTATAGTCATCCTGTAGAGTCATTGACGGCATGAGACATGACTCCATCAATGCACAGTCACTTGATGCGGCGTACCGTATACGGGCCTGTAGGTATATAGGGTGGGAACTAGCCGAGGTAGCTGAGATTGCTGTGCTCATGCCGAATGTCGGAGCTTGAACCTTGGCCAACCACCTCCCGCTCAACACCAAATATTAACATCGACTTGTCTGTAGGAACGGCTTCAAGGCTTGAGATGCACCACCGGCAGCTAGCTATGCTGGGAATATTTCAAGGGTTCTACATCTTGTCAGTACCGAGTCGGACCGCACGTGTAGGATTTCTTGGTCTGCAACATGGCTTCTATCGAGCACAAGCCTTCTTGATTCCTGTACTACCAAAGCATCTTTTCGACGTGTCCACCAGGACACTCAACAATATCTGCAACGTAGTTATAATTTTCTGGACAATAACGCGCCCCAGAAATTACAATCGTGGTAGACAGGGTTTGGGACGAATAGGCATTGGGAATGACAGAGCACTGGACTTGATCTTCTGGCTGCCCTCACGAAGCTGTTCAATGTATTCACCATGCTCGTGGGCACACCCGGTCTGTTATCGAGAACGGGTAATATCCAGGGGTGTGATCAGGCTGTAACCGCCCCCTCTTGAAGAACCCAAAGGGACAGCCATTAGGTAGGACGTGCCCCGATTCCGTGGGAACAGGGAACAGTGCTCAATCGTATTTGCAATGGGCGATGGAGCATGGCATCGATCGCCAACATGTCAGACTGGTCTCTCAACCAGCTTCCGCCAGAAATCTGGCTTTGTGTATTCCAATATCTCGATGTTCGGGACATCCTTCGACTACGTAGGGTACGCCTCCCTTTTCACCTACCTTGATCCCAACCAAGCGCTATCAGGTTTCTCGATACCTGAATGAGGTCAGCCGTCGCAAAGACGTGTGGACCGAGGCCTATCGCGCAGCCGACTTCATTCATCCTCCTGGTCCATTCCAATCACAATCTGCGCACGATTTAGAGGGTGCACTCGTCTCTAGTTTTCGCCTGAATCAGTGTCTCCGATGGGATGGTACACAGCAAAGTGAAAAGTCGACTTCCAAACGAAGACAGCTGCAGTATGAGAGAGAAGAGCTCCACGCAGGTTTTTTGTTTGGGCGGTTTCTGTTGGTCGCATTCAGTGATCGAGTCGATTGCTATGACTTTGACCTCGATGGTGACTTGTGGTCGGATGCCAGCGCAATTTACAAACCTGCGGGTGTAACATTGGTGGGGTTTCGCTCCGTATCCACCATCGACATCGAGGGTCGCCCTGTTGCATGTGCGGTTCTGGTGGAGTCAGCGCAGAACGTAGGGCGAAAGCAGATGTGAGCTTAGACATTTGACAGCGTCCAGCAACTCACACTAACGTCATGACTAGTTCGATCTGTTCGTTAAACGTGGGAGAGCAGTCTAGAGTGACTCTAGATCTTCTTCATCAGTGTGAAATTGAAATATTCTCTCTCTACTACGTTCACCTCGGCCCTCGTGTGATTGTTGTCCAAGGTTTGGTGTCTCCCCCTGTCTTTCAATGTGACTGGTGCATCGTTGCATTGGACATCCCTACTCGCACGGAACTCTTGTTCCCTTCGTTTACGGGTGCGGCATGGGCGCCAGACGAGGTATGTTCCCTTGCATGGACTCGTCGCGCTTCCTCTTCCCAAGGCTTAATACTTGTGGCGTAGATGGCTGCACGGATGTGCACCAGCCCTTGTAGTGTCGTTTCGACCTCGACGCATCTTGTCCTCGCCAGGTATTGCAACTCTGATCCCGACCAACCAAAGACGTTCTTCAACGCCTTTACCCTCCCTCCTCCAAGTCCCCACGTGCGCTCTATAGCTATTAGTCACTCATACCACAGTGTCATGACGAGTGAAGTACACGAACTTGGACCCCTTCAAGACTCTGTCCTTGACCCATCTACGAAAGATGTCCTCATCACCATCTACATACATAGAGACTCGTATCTCCATCCTCATCTCGGTGCGGAATACGGCATACTCCGCCTTCACAAGACGCATCATGATGCCACAGCCGTCGGGACAATCACACTAGAGCCACTTGGTTGGTTCGGCCATTGGGGGCTACACCCATTCCCTCACCCAACTTTCCACGGGACTGGTCGGATATTTCACGGGCCTTTCCCAACGTCGGGTAAAGCTATCTCAGTGCTCGAGTATGATGTACGCAGCGATGGTCGGCTCGACGGTGCGCGAGAGACCAAAGTCGTTGAGTACTCTTTTATTCCGCCACTTCCCGTTTCTTGCTGTGTCCGGGGATTTGATCCGTATTCTGGACGAATATGCCTTCTATCCAAGCGGGGCTGCTTTGAGATTTTGGATCTTGTTTAGTGCCGTTGCATGGTCGACCGACCCCTGCAGAGGGCGGACAAGATGTAGGTGTGAATCACGTTCACTGAGGGAGCGAACGTCATTTGTACTTTTGTCAGCTCTAACCTCTTACATAGTAGGTACATTCGTGTTTTTCTCAGATTCTCTACAAGTGCCAGGTAGATGATGGCCGTCAGCCAGGAGAGACATGCATTTTAGGTGTTCTTGGCAGCGAGAGACTAACAGAGAGCGGTGGCGGTTCGACTGGATGTGTCGTGTAGGCTTGCTTTGACAGGGTTTTCGATCCTAATATAAATGACTCGCAACATTCTGATTATGAACACATGGTCGGGTTCAACGGCTTTGGGGGGTTGTGAAACGAAACGGTGCACGTGGAGGATTGAAAGCAGATTGGCGTGTTGCATGGGGGCGAGGGAAAGTGATCGGGAGGCGACTGCGAGTTCCATGAAACTGTTGTGACGGGATCGCGGGACGCTTTCTAGCCCCGAGCCGGAAACAAAAACATTTGCTTCGAAGTTGGACTTGCACTAGCTGGGAAAGCCTCGCGGGTGTGGGCGAACGATGTCCGGACCCAACGAGCGGAGGGTGGCGAAGGCGGCGAGCCTGGGATAACAGAGTGCGCCTTTGTCAGGCTGATCGGAGGACTTGGTCATCAGAATCCGCGTCAGCAAGTACGGCGGCCGGCTATGCTTGTGTCACTACCCCGTCTTGCCCGACCACTTTCAATGATTGGAGCTCTCGGGCGGTATGAAGTTTGATCTTGCTGTCCATTTTCAAAAGTAGACGAGGTTCTCTGTATGGCATGTTCCAAGCAACTGATACCGTCGATCTTTCCCCACTTGAACCCGCACCACCTCCCTATCACCCCACCATTGGGACAAATAGACCTCGGGTCCGAGCCTAGTGGAATGGAATCGGTAATGAACGGTCTATTGCTTCGGAATCCAGGTGTCAAGGTTACTAGGATGACTTTGCATCGCTGCAGAACGACACGACCCATTTGATGTCACTGTCCTCTATGTTGCCCTGGGCGATTGCTTGTAGGACGCGACCATCAGCGCACCACACATCGTCGCACTGTTGCTCACGTGTCGTCGTAAATCTCATCCTTGTCCCTCTATCTCGCTCCCATCACTCCGTCTGTCGCACCCATACTCGTCATAAGTGCGTCCTACCTGACAGGCGGCCAGCGAACTAATTGATCCCATCACGAACTAGGTCGGTGCTGGGCCATCCGGGCTCGTTGCCGCGCTCACGCTCTTGCGGAGCCCTGTCCCCGTTCGAATAATCGACAAGCAGCCCCACCACCGCATCGGCCAGCGCAGGAACGGCGTTTCGGTGCGCATGTGCCGACTAGGACGTGGAAATGTGCTGATAGATTTCGTTTTGCTTGTAGCCCCGTAGATTTGAAGCTTCCACTTTCTCCGCGTCCACGAGATCCATCAGAGAGCGACATCCATACTCCCCGTACGGGAATACGAACCTGGGACGCTCGAGCCTGCCCAGACGTTGTCAACGTTCACTTATGACGATCCGATGCCCTCGATTCCGTATGTCAATGTGCTTTCAACATATCTGGGGACGATAGCTGATCTTGTGTTGATCTTAGAATAATTCAGGATCGCTCGGTCAGCCCGCGCTGGAGGTATCTTGCGCTACCATCACGAGAGATGTGGTTGTTCTGTCGAGCTGGGAACAGAACTCGAATCGCTCGAAGATGATGGGGGAAGCGTGCTTGTGACATTGGTCAAGAGAGCGGACGACGCAGTCTGAAGTATTCGAGACGTCATATCTTATTGGTGCAGACCGTGCGAAAGGCATACGCCTCAGTTCACATTTCTCGTTCAGGAGTCACTCGGAAGCAGCTCAGGTTGTCATTCCTCGGGGAGACCAGGTAAGACATTGTCTCAGTAGTTGGCGACATCTGCGTCGAGGTGGAAGACGTTGACAGAGACGTACACTCCATTTCTTGCCTGTTGGCATGTTAGATAACTCATTGGGGTTTCAGCATTGGCACTTCTTCGGTGACAGTTCGTCCAACTTGTAAGTCTCTGGTCTCCGATGTTCCGACTCCATATCTGATGACAATGTAGCTGTGTGCTTCGTCCAACGGAACTAATAGCCTCTGATGGTCTTGGCTTCCTAATGACGACTAGGGATTATGACCCGGGGCGGCTGATTGCGGTCGGGAACTTGATACTAATCGGACGCGAAATCGAAGTAAGAAAGCTCATAGTCTTGTTAGAATTCCAGTAAGCCACATCTGCATGAATGAGTCGCCGCTGCAACATGAACCGAGATAGACCGAACATCAGAATGACTGACAATTTTGGCACTGGTCGGGTTTACATTGCTAGAGGTAATTGATCCATAGCTTTCCCTGCCCTTCTATTTTGTCACAGACGCAGCGCAGTGTGAGTATCAGCTTCCTTGCCCTAACCCTTTCTCATCTAGCATCTGTGTTCACAGTCTGACGGGAGGTCAAGGCTTGAGTACGTGTGTCCAGGATGCTGTAGGTATTCTTGAGTGCGGTATTCTCCGTTGCTAATGGTATTACTTCCGAAGTTCAATCTGGCATGGAAGGTCTCCCTGGTCTAGACCGTCCACAAGGACTTTCCCCAACCTCCATCCTTGACTCGTAACCGCAGAACGTCTGTCTGTCATAACCAAGATGCTCGACCTCACGACCGGGCTACTCCGCCGGATGCGAGCACGGACAGTCAAAGGAGCCATGAAACGAGAGAAGGAGCTGAACATGCTTGGCGTGAATTGTCGCACAGGCCCCGTTGTGGCGGACAAATTCACGAATGTCGAGCTTGTAGACTCGTATGGTATTTTGGAGGAAGAAGTATCAATGGTGGCACAGGACAGAGTGCCAGACGCCACTGAGCTAGTCGTAGTCGCTAGTGGGGTGGAGACGAGATTGTTCGACGTCTTCTGCGCGGCGTATCATTCGGCGCTCTTTTTTCGCCTCCGACGTATTGACGGCGACGGACGTCCTCGGGGTGTTGGAGAGGTATTCCGGGGATGTCATCCGGCGCGCCATCGTCCTTGCTCAAGGCTCCGAGGGGGCAACAGCTGGCCCGGTGGACGTGGTCGTCAACAAAGGTGGTCATGCTTACCGGGCTACGGTAGTCATGGTTCGACCTGATGGTGTCGCGGGCGCGCTTGTTCGCGGGGCTGGGGGAGTGCAGGCATACTTCGACTGCAGTCGTATATACAGTCGGTCACGTGCACTTGTCGCACCCACCTCGAGTCTGCTTTTGCGTTCGGTCGTCGCATGTCTGCATACGGGACAACGCGCAGCCACCCTGGCTCGGCGTTCGCAACGTCTGCATCGATCACGCTCTTTCGACGCCTCTCATGGGAAGGGACCGTCCCACTCGAGATTCGCGTCGATCCCAAAGAACTCCCCGCGAATTCTGATCGTGGCCTCGAATGCTACTACATTCAGGCACCGAGGGTCAGCTACCTGCCCTTGCTCATGCCCGAATTACGCAGATTCCTGATGGACATCGTCTTTGATGAGGCAGCTGGCAAAATGTTAAAGGAGGAGGATTGGTGGTTTGAGAGCGAAGAGGGCACTCTACTCAAGTGGTCCGTCCCTCCTTTCTTTCCTCCACCACGTCGGTGCATCCCACTGCCGTCCAAGTTCTAGTCGACTTTTCGTCTTCACGGTGCCGTGATCGTTTCTGATGTGATACGCGTTGTAGGCATTGGTCGATCGGTCTGATATATGACAACCATACCATATCCGCCTCGATACGTCCCTCTGCACCTGCCTCTGGGTCAGGACTGAATATCCCTGTTGCACCACTGAAATTGATCCTCCACCTCGCGTCTCCACCGACCGAAAAGCTTCTCCTGTCTCCCACGGCCGAGTCCTGCAAACAAGCGTTCATGGGACAGCTGAAAGAGGCAGATTTTATTCGGTGGGGAAACACGAAGCGGATGACGAGTCTACGCAAGGCCGAGCAAGACGGGATGTGGGAGGGGATCAAAGAGCGTGAGTGTTTTTCGTCGTCGGGGCCTTGTGCTCTAAAACCGCTCCCCTCCCTCTGCCCTTTTGGAGTTAGCTTTGACTGACTGATTTGGGCGATCATCGTCAATGACAAACGACATTGACCCGTTCCAGACAACTTTGATGACTATTGGCGCGTTGCTTCCAAGATCGTACCCACGACGGCGCCCACGAGACCGAATTCGCCGCCGCCAACGTCTGGTGGCTCCCTGCACGCACGTCCGGCATCCTCCGACCAACAGAGCGCCCCGGATCGCGATGGGGCATACAACGTTCGAAGTGTGCCTGTAAGATTGTACCTTCCCGACGGTCCGGTCATACAAGACCTCGTGCCGCCAACATTAGAGGATGGTACGCGCGTCCGATTTGACTGAATGCCCGTCGTCGCTTTCCTTTCTGATCATACTCTGCTCTCCTCGCGTTTGGCCGTTCGGATGAAACGCCCAGGTTCCACGCATACGCTGTCACGCTATCTGTCGACGCACCTTCCGCTCCTGTTCCCTCCGCAGTCGTCACCTGGTCCGGATCTGGCATACGCGTTGGTCCAGGGTATCGTTTCGCCCCCAGAGACGGAGATGGGTTGGCTCGGTGCATGTTTAGCGGGTGCGGATGGATGGGTGAATATTTGTGTTGGCATTTCGCGGTAGGAACGACGCACCGTGACGGTCTGAGATGCGCCTTCTTTCTCTCCTAATGTTCCCGTTCCACGCCCGCCTTCTTTTCATGCGTACCTGCTTCTAGAGCAGTGATGAGAATACGCGAGGGCGACGCTAGTGGTATCTCACGTCCGGTTTTTCCTTTGTTGCTTGTCCTCCATCGATTACACTAGTCTCGTGCGGTTTCGTCTTTAGATCCCCTCTTTCTTTTAAACCGTTTGGCGAGATGGGACACATAATATTGAGCGAATACACTAGGGCCGAACAAAGCTGTCATTTCTGAAGCCACTCTGAGCACCGATCGCACCCACGGTGCACTGGCGGACTCGAGCCCTCTTCGAGCTGAGGCTGCAGCCCTACCTCTGCCCTCCGTTCTCTTTCTCTTCGGCATCGGCAAGCGAAATCTAGCCGGAGCCTGTTAAAATAGACTACTAACCCCTAGGGGGAAAAACGGAACGGTAACCATCCCCACCATCCCCACCATTCCCCCCAGCGATGTTCTCCCGCGCACGCAACGCCGTTCGACCTGTCGACATGTCCGGATCGCTGTCCCCCGCCGATTCCGAAAAAAACGAACCAAAAAAAAAAAAAAGGTTGCCACGAGGACGAGGAACCGGTCGGACGCGCGCACGCGGAGACGTGATGACCTGGCTGGCTGTGTCTCGAAGTACGGTGCCAGCAAAGCCACGTCCCAGTCGTGATGATCGGACCGCGAGGGGACCGTCTATAATAATAATAATGATAAAATAAAATAAAATTAAGGACGACGACGGCGACGGGAAGCGAAAGGCGAGACGTGATGATGTACGCGTCGCGTACGTACCATGGTGAACAAGGACAGCGAAGAACAAAAGGGGAAAGAAGGGAGAGAGAGGGGGGGGGGAAGGAGAGTGAGGGCCAACCGAGTCCGACGCCTGACCCGAAAATAGGACCCCTTGCGATCGCGACTGGCAGTGCCTGTCATTCCTGGCGAGTGATGTCGGGTCAGACGGGCGGGGCAGTGTCACCAAGAGGAATTCCCGACGTCGCGATACGCCCACGCGTTCGATACCGCTGTTCCCTTTTTCCTCCTCCTCCTCCCCCCATGTTCCCCCTCGCAAGATCTTCGAGATCATGAGAAAAAAAAAAGGCCTCATCTTCTGCCGCCGGCTAAGATGGGTTGCTCTTGTTCTCTTTCTGGGACGCCTCTCTCACTCCCTCTTCGTCGGAACGCCGGACGGCATCAAGAACCGAACTGACTGCTGAACACCGCCGACGACGGTAACATGAGCCCATGCGCGGGTGTGCGCAAAGACGGGCACGGATCTTGTGCATTGGCCGGCAGACACGGGGTGCCGTTTCCCCAGGTTATGGCCTTAGCGCGCCACGGTTGCTCGTACCTCGATCGAACCGCGCGCCAACACATGCCTGTCGCAGCGAAGCGCACAGGGGGGGGGGGGGAGGGGGCCAAATAATTTGATATTTCTTCCCTCCACGTGCGTCAAACGAATGGCTCTCACCTCATCGCCTGTTGCGTTGATCTCGGGGGCATTTGATTCGCCGTCGCGTCGCACGTGCTACAAAAGAAGACGTGGTCCCCCCCCCTCCCGCCTGAGACAGATACCGAATGTCATGTCGCACCGCGTACGCGGTCGATATAGGGACAAACACATAAGGGCGAGAGAGAAAACTTCCGCGACGGCTCAGAGAGTCAGAGGGCATCGGCAATTTCAAAGGAGGGTTGCGATATGGGTTTATGGTGACGCTCCGGCTCGTGTTCGACGAATAGACCTTGAATGAAACACGACCGGCCGAGTGCGTGCATAGCCCAAGGGGTACAAAAAAAAAAGATTGCGATGGGTCGGCCACCGTACGCCGCAAGATGACATGTCAGTACGGCCGTTGAGGGCCACCCTGTGGAAATCTATGGAAATCCCGGGCTGTTATCGAACGACCATTTGCAAAAATAAAGTCAAATAAATTTTAAAAAAAAGCTCCGGAGAACGCCATGTGTTCGCCAATCACGCAAAAAAAAAAAAAACGTCTGCAGGACGGCACGGCTTGAAAGTACGAACCTTAAGTCAAGGGGCCTCCCATCGTGGAGAGCTGTGTGGCTTCTCTTGAATTTGATGCCCTTGATTGATAGGTGGCGCATGTATCTTCTAACTTTGAGTTGATAGTTCGCTTCGACCGCCAAAAAGCACGTGCCTGGCGAGTTAGGCGAAATACAAGTCTCAGAGGCGACGTACGAAACCCGAACGATCACCTATGTGCCTGCCGTCGACCAAGGGGGTATAGTGAGGAGGAAATGTCATGAACAGACGGTGGCCCCCTGAAAACGTGGGCGCGACACCGACCTCGGTCAAAGCCAAGGACGTGGCCGGTAGGATGGTACGTCGGTGTAACAACCAGATGGGTCAATCACCAAATACGGAATGTGGGATCGAAACTCGAACAAGATACTCAACCCGCGAAAGACACCCTTGAATGCAGTGTTTCGTACACCTTGAAGAACCACGCATGATCGCGGTTTGATGGAACCCGGCGGACGGGATCTTTCACACCGACGAAATGGGGGAAGAACAATCCCACAGTCGGGGGAAGGGAGGAAGTTCCCCGAGTGAGCTGTCGCACGATCGCGGATTGAACAGCCAATCAGTGGGGGTGAGGTGACAGTGGTGGTGACCCAGTCCCACGAATATTGCTCGACGGAGAAAGACAGTGGGCCTTGGACGTGAGTGCGACGTATGGTATGAGCTAGATAGCCACGCGACCGTTGCGCAACTCGTGTGGTTGTAAAGTGAAAAGGTCCTGAAGACAGAAGAGCGTAATGCCCCTGCCTCGCCAAGTTCCCGTACGCAGTGTGGAGTGTTTCAGAGGTACGCGTGGACGAGGCGATACCAGGGCCAGCAGTCATTGCCCCTGCCAGTGCGCATCGCTGAATCGAACCATGCGTCGTATCCCCAATTGCATCCCGCGTCAGTATGATTGAATGTGCCAATATTGATCATGGAGCACATGGCTCCCAGCGACATATCCATGTTAGGCCATCGGTGATATGGCTCCGGAACACGTGCCCTACGTCGAACCTGTCGCGATCCCAGTCTGCGGACGTGACCAGCCTATCCGTGAAACGGTCAGTAGCCGATAGTCGAGACCAGTCAGGATAACCGGCTACAGATCGCTGTGTGGATGCTGCGCTGTGGAACGTGCACGTACCCCTCCTCGCTCACCGGCTATCGTTCGCGTGGAGTCCTCTCTTCCCACGTAGTCGGCCCGTCAGGGCTTCGTTGGTTCTGCACCCGCGTAGCTTGCTGTTCGATCGCTCCATTTGTGACGTGGCAAGGCAGCCCTGACGGAAAACGAGGGTCGGTACCTCGGAACGAACCCGACAAACTGTCATCGCTTCCTGCCTCCGTCAAGCAAGCCTCAACGACGACGGCCACGGGAAGAAAGAAGAAAAAAAAAAAGCAACCTCCCGCAATTTTCGGAACTCGGCCCTGACCTGACCACATGAACGGTCGAACTTCGAGCTGGTCACGTCGAGCCGTCGCGACGGATCGCAGTCGACCTTGTCACATCAGGCCTTCAGGAACCACACACATGCATGGCCCATCACCGGGCTGTGGAACACCCGGAATTCCGCTGAGGGGGGAGGCACGACCGCCACCCCCGTCCTGGCCCAAACTTGGCATGCGACCGCGCTGTAGCGCCGGCGAGAAATGACCGCCCCCGACGTGGGCCTGACACGCCTCAAACTCGAGTTTGCCGTTCGGAGTAGATCCGTGGCCTCTAACCCGCTTTTGGGACCGAGCCTCATCGATCGGTGGAGCCCTTTGACACAGCGTCGCTCGACCAGGGACGGAACGATTCGCCGGCTCAAACACAAGTTCGAGCGGCGCTGCGGTGTTGGACGGGCTTTCGCCGCACACCCTCCACTACTCTTCTGACTCGTGGCACGGCAGATTCCCTTGACAGCAGTGACAGTGCATCCAGACTCGCCATGAACACAAGATCCCCCAGGACCGCAGCGTGGAGGGTGAAGATCTGTCCGGGCCACTGTCGCCGGTGGGCGTAGAGATCGTTTCGGAGATCAACCCCGACGGCTGATGGTATCATCCACCGACTCTGTTGGACGGTAGCAGAAGCTGATCAACAAATCTTGCGTCCTTCAGGAATATACCTCGGGGTCACTATCCATCGGCCAAGGTACGCGAATCCATGATACTAGTGTCAAGCACGAGCTCAGCCCGATCGGACCTTCCTCGGGAGAGCAGGAGAGAAAGGGTACCTCGTAACACATGTATCACTGATACCTCGTCAAATCACGACAGCAATCAACCAAGACGACCATGAGACGACCTGGGTGTTTGATCGCCGAGCGATTATCGTTATCTCATCTGAGGGCCGACCCCCGCGCAGAGTCCAGCCGGGCGCCGAGACACCACTGGGATCGAGACCGAGAGCTCTGGCCACAAACGACCCTTCCATTTCCGAGAATAAACGAAATGAAAAATAAAAATAAAAGGGCCTTGAAGTATGGAAGTGGGGGGGGAGGAAGGGGGCGGGAGCACTCGTTCCGTTCACCCCCGGTGCACAGGAATGGTGACACATCATCGCAAACAGTTTCTCGTGTTGCTTTCGAGCTACGTGGGTGACACAAGGTTCGAACCCAAAACTCGGGGGACTCCCCTCTCTCCCCCTTCGCCCCCAAAAAAATGAATGAATGGAGGGACATGATTGATAGGTCGTTTCGGTTTTGCCGAGGCGTTCCTCTCGGGTGGGTCCACCCGGCACAGCCCCCTGTAGCCGGCCGCCCCCCAATGCCATGGCGTATCCTCGCACCCGTGTCCTTCCTTCCCTCCCCCAACCCAACCTCGGCGTGTCCTTTGTGCCGAGCGCCGGATGATGATCGATGACATATCCCTCTCGGCGTTTTCATGTCGCCCACACATCATCATCGACTGATAGATGGGACCCACCCCCGTGGTTCTTGGGCGCAATGTGGACCTTTCGGGTGGTCCCCGGGAACCCGCACACGGCCGCGCCGC
The DNA here is from genome assembly GCA_038090195.1 of Boletellus deceptivus. NCBI lineage: Eukaryota > Fungi > Basidiomycota > Agaricomycetes > Boletales > Boletaceae > Boletellus > Boletellus deceptivus. Next base: position 23,747 of record JBBPMG010000188.1, read on the forward strand.
ATGCACCCTGTTCGTGAGGCGGGCGGGCGCCACGCCGACGGTTGTTTCCTGTGCTCTTTTACGTCCTGAGAGCCTTGCTGAGCTGCTGTACTCGATCTGGGCTTCTCTCCGCTCTTCTCGAGCGGAGCGCCCAGCGCGTACGAGTCGGGCGAGGACGAGCGTCGGCAAAGCCAGTCCTACAACCCCTCGAATTCTCAAAAAAAAAAAAAAAAAAAACACCCCCCCCCCCCCCCCCCCAGTGTGGTACGATAAGTGAATGGCGTGAGTCATGCCACGAAAAAGATATCATATCTAGGCAGAATTTATTTTTGTTGTCATTACTAAGTAAATTTCGAAGGACTATTACACTAAAAAAGTTGCCGGCGCGGCATGTATGGCCACACATGCACACGCACGCGCGCACACAACAGCGTTCCAGAACAGAACAGGGTGAAATAAAAAGGAGAAATAACGTTCTCCCACTCTATATTATAATATATATATCATTCGACGACAGCGCGTGTTGAGGAGGGGGGACGAGGGAGAGAAAGAGAAAGAGAAAACCGTCGGGAATGCCTAGACTTCTGTCCACGTGTGTCGCTCAAACCAGGGAATGGGCGGCAAGACCAAAATGGTAAGACTGTTCCACCGGCGCAAAGGTTTGCCGTCGGGCACAATGGTTGTGGTATTAAATAACAAATATGCAAGAGGGCAAGCAAATTGATATCAGCCTCGGGAGTTTCTACGCCGTCACTGTCGTTTGTTAGAAACGATTGACAACGCAACAGCGAGGGGCAGTCAGCCAAGGAAAGACCGTGAGAAACGTGGAGAAACGGAAGAGGCGTCAAAATGCGTACGTGATGAGGCGTACAGTCGTAGCTGGCTTAGACTCGACCACGTCGTCCGTAGCCGATTTTGATATGGGTCATACGGACTCAGTTGCAGCGACGATTCCTCGGACAGGCCAATCGCCATGGCAGTTTGCACGGCAAGCTGTGAACAGGCGGTGCCATCAGACAAAGTCGCCACGCCCGCCGGACAGACAGACAGACAGACAGACACGTACATCGCTATACTGACGGAATCCTGATTGCAAGCGCATCAGCAACAGCTGGACAAGTAGGATACCGAGGACGCACCATGCCCACGGCCGCTTTTGTACTCCGCCCACGCGAGAAGAATCGCCGCTTGCAGGGTGTCAAGAGAAGGCTGTTGAAGCGACGTCGACAGTTGTTCCTGGAGTGGTCTGGTGAGTGTGGCAGAACTTTAGCAGTGAACTGATTCCACCTTGGCAACATCACAGTAGACTTCGGCCACAGCCAGCGAGCCTCTGGCGACCACATCAGGAAGCTCGCAATGTCTGAAACGGTGTGAAACGCGAACGATCTAGTTCGTGCGATGTCACATTACCTTGCCCCCAGAGCAGCTATGCAGTTCGAAAGCAATGGTGGTAGCGAGTAACGTCGATACTTGTCGTATATCTCTTCGTAACTGAGAAACGGGCATTGCGCGCCTATGTTGCTAATCGACAGTTGTATAAACTGTTGCATCCAGGCCCGTTGAGGAGACAACTGTTGCCCAGCATCGAACAGCGCAGACGACCGGTACTGTGGCGATTGTGCAACCTGTCTTCCGTATGACAGCCCGGATGAAGACTGAGGAGTACGGAAACCGTGGTGTGAAGTCTTGGCAGGATCGAGAGGGTAAGATTGATAACGTAGATGGCCGTCAGTATTATGCATCGCCGACTGTGGTGGCGAATATGACGAGGACCGTTGCATAGGTAACGATGGCGTCGGAGTATTGGCCACTGAAAAGTCTGGAGCAGTGCTCTCGGGTCTACTGGGTGCATCGCGCGTCGTAGAATCCGCTCTGCTAGACGGACGAGCGAGCCCTGGCCCAGCGATCGCTCGACTGCGCTCGGCAAAGTAGCGCTCCCGATCACGAAATCTGCACTGTATTTTTGCAGCTTTGCATGCCTCACATGGCGACTCCGGGGTAGGTTGAAGACACTTGATCTTTTTTAAGCGACTGGAAACAAACGGTGAAGATTACGGAGTGGAGTGCGAGGGCGCAAGGCACATACCAATTGTCACAGGACGTAACGAGACGCGGGCGTTTCTTGTGACTCTGGGTTTCCTGGGGAGATTCGATGATAAACTGAAAACCATCCATGGTTGTGGGGGCGAGGGGGAGTGATTCGATGACGAAGGCATGGGCTGATTATGTCCGCACTATATAGTAGCTCGAGACCTGCTGGATGTCACGCGCATGTCACCGAAAATACACCATAAGCGTTGACTCAGATATCTAGATCTGCCAATCTCTAATCCCGTTAACAGATTCTCACTTGTGACCTGTCGGCCTCCTTAAGCGATCAGACACGTGCCGCAGAGAAATTTACTCAACTATCCACACAGTGCAGTGCATTGATCGATTTGTGATCAGTTAACCGCCGGGAATTAGTCAACTCCAGGATGTGTTTCAAGGACGTGCCGTAACGGGATTGGCAATCATGATTAGGCCCCCCGTCGACTCTCCGTGTCCACAGCACGCAAACGGAATTGGTGACTTTTCCATTAGATTGAGTCCCAAGATACTGCAAACACGACCGTACTCACCGAAACGGGTCCCCCGGTACGTCAAGCACCCATAAGAGAGAGAGCTAGGTCCGGTCCGTGCTTGGCTGCTCCGGTCTGACCACAAGCTACGCTGGCTGCCTAGGGAACCTACAGCCCCTCATTTCGGATGTCTGTTTTGGTTTTTGGTCCCAGGCTCGCGCCGGCTGGTCCAAGTTTCCGTTCCCAAAGGTCACGGACTTTTCACACACTATGTGTCTGGAGTGATTGCTGTGCCCCGTAACTAATTGATGGCAACACTGGTACCGACGCCATGTCGTCACTTGAACAGTTATGGCGCGTCCGATCCGCAGTAAAAGCTATAGACTCGAGCAGTTCAATGGGAGAGAGCTGGACTCCACGCAGCGACAGCCGAGAGTACTTCCGGTGTCGACGGAACAACACCGCCAGCAGCTGAATTCGGAACTCGGATCAATGGTACGGTACATCCGAAGTATTTAAGTCGCGCACCCCGCGTTTGCCAGCCCTCAACTCAGGGTCCTGCGAGCCAGAACACGCAACGAAACATGAGACATTGGCTTGTGAAACTGTCTGACACTCACCGCAACAAATACTGCAAAGGAAATCAGGTTGTCTATACACCCTCGGTCCTGCTCGTTCCGTCGACCCAGTTCAGCTTTGAACTCCTCACACTCCGAATTTCTTCGGCATCCTCCTCCCCTTCGTCGAGCTCCTCGCTGGAGAAGAGAAGGTGCTGGGAAGCATCCCCATTCTCCCGCGTCTTTTCGGAGCTCGCTTAACACACATACACACGACTTCATTTTTAACCCACTCACAGAAGCGTGTATAAGCGCGGCATCATACGAGCTCGCCCTCAACTCCATGTCGTAGCCGTTTCCTGACCCTTGGTCGCTCGGAGCTTCGCTGTCGAATTGTATCACGTTGCCATGCTCATCGAGAGTGACTTTGGAGTCGACCGCCTTGCGGTACTTGTGATACGTAAACAAGATAATGCCTATCCTCGCCACCTCAGCCAACGGCGCAAGGTAACCCAAAAATGAAGACCGACCGCAGACAGTGATAGCAACCCCCGTGATATTAACAGGTGTCAACTCGTCCCCGAAGAACCAGGCAGAGATCGTGATCGTCGAGACTTCTTTGGCTATCCCCGCAATGGACATAGGGAGGACCCCAGCCCGTTGGATGATGCTGGCACAATGATGTGTAGTCAGCGTCATGGCGCACAATGAATGAACGTAGCCAGTCGAACGTACTAGTACTCGCTCATGACCATGCAAAAGGCGGCGACGCCCGGAGCGACGCACATGAGGAGTGTGTTTAGCGTGGAAGTCGTGGTAGCAAAGAATGGGGTCGAGAATACTCTGAACCATCCTTCCCAAGCGATACTAACCACAGCTACCGAGATAGCGGTGGCTGGGGACAGCCAAAATATCGTCGAAGGCGGGTTGTCGAGCCCCATGGATTTGTCCTGCATAGCGACTTGGGTAAGGCTCCATCGAAGGCCACCACAGACGCTTGCAAACATGACTAGCAAAAATCCAGACAAGACGAACGCGGTTTCTGAAGCGACCATCAAGAGCACCCCCGCAAAGATGATCAAGATCACAACGACCAGGCGTACGGAGAACGACTCTAGACGAAAGAGAAACGCGAAGGAAAGGACGAATATTAGCGAGGAGGACTTGCACATCGCTATGAGAATTAGGGTCAACGATCGGTCGATGCCGCGCCCGCCCCCAGGAGAACGAGGAAAGCGAAGACACTTACTATAGAAGGATAGTGTGATGCTTTTTAGTGAGAGATTGGAGAGTCCGATATCAAGGCCAGTTGCTACTGCTGCCGGCAGTGCCTTGATACTGCAAATGTAATGTCACGTCTGCGGTATGCAGGTCTAGACGCACTGACCTATAACTACGCAGTGTGGGTCTCTTGTCGGAGGAGAACCGTCTCGAGAATGTGTATCTAAGCAACGCCGATAGCAGGAACTGAACGGTCATGTGGATGGCGGTTACGAAGAGCGGGTAGGGAAAATTAAAGCGGTCGGGAGAGAACATCCATTTGTTGTATACGGAGAGAACTGTTGCAAAGAGAAACCTGAATGGAGGTGCTCAGCGGTTCCATGGACGTAGATGGACGCATCGCACCATGTCGAGATGAAGAACGAGTTTACGAGTGCATTTCTCCACCAGTGGATTTTCTTCTCTGCCTCGGAGGCGATATGAACGTCGCGCTCCACGTGAAAGACAGTGTCCTCGTCGTGGCCTGGTTCATCTCGATCCGTGTCGGACAATATGCGGTCGTGTTCGGAAGACTCTGGGAGAGCGCGGGCCATGATTCGGGGTCAAACATGGCCACGCAGAAACAAGCGAGGCAGCAGCGTGCGAAAACTCGTTACATGGTGGTGCGCCAACAAGTGATCAACTACACATCCCCCTCCACGGATGGGGGTCATCTGAGCCGTGGGCGCCGTCCATCCAGCCCGCGGATCTGGCCTTGCGAATGGCAGGACCTCAGCTCACGCACAGCTGCAGATGTCGCCACCGCAACATCACGCAACATGTTTCTCGGCCTCCGACGCATGTGGAGCCTCGGCTGGAGCAGGTGCAGTAGGGTAGTTCCGCCTAGGCGCAGTCCATAAGATCTTCGAATGCAAGCAGTGCAGACGTACCACGTCCGCCAGTGCTCAAACTGCATTTGGTTAAGATACTCTCGCCATTCTTCCTTCTTGATCTCTGACCGGAAGCGAGCGTGCTGAAGCAGCTCTAGGTGGTGCAGGGCGTGCGGGTAGCTTCGACGAGACTTGGATCAGTGCCAAGGAAGGAGCCGGACCACCGACTGTATGAAGCGAGCGTAGTCCTTCTCTCGCCAGTACTGTAGATACTCCAGGTAGTGGACGAACGCGGGCTGATCGAGTATGTTTTGCTGCGCGAGAGAGTGCAGATAGTACGGATTTGCAAGAGATTGCACGAATTCGAGCTCGAGCTCAAATCGTTCTTTATTTGCCGCTCTGGCGTCCGTGGCTGGGGAAGGCGAGTTCGCTGTCGACATGTTGTTCGCAGCGCTTGCCTGGATCTTTGCTGCCTCCCAACCGGGCTCGTCACGTGGCCATGACGCGTCCACGGTCTCCTCCACCCTCGTCCTCGTAGTCCACCATCATGTCTGACGAAGATTCCAGCGGCTGGGAGCTCACAGAATCGGATCCTGGTGTCTTCACGTTCGTACCCGACCTCATTTTCTCGTCGCTATCAACCTCGAATTCACTTTCCAACATTCAGCGAACTCCTGAAAACGCTTGGCGTTCCGTACATCGTTGATGACCTGTATTCACTCGATCCGGAAGCATTGTCTGCCCTGCAGCCTCTGCACGCGCTGATATTTCTCTTCAAATGGGTTCCTTCCACCACCGGCGAGCCGGCTAGCGTTGCGGGAGAGTATGATACCGACTTTCCCGGCTTCTTCGCACAACAGACGGTCAGCAACGCCTGTGCAACCATCGCGGTGATAAACGCGCTAGGAAATATACCATCACTCCCCTCTGGCCCACAGCTGGCAGACCTGATGAGCTTCACTGTTGGAATGGACCCGCAAACGTGTGGAATGGCTGTCACCAGCGCGGACTGGTTACGGGAAGCTCACAATACACTTTCTCCGCCAAGTTCTATCTCGCTAGATGGACTCGGGCTACCGAGAAAGACTGAAGATGCTTATCACTTCGTTGTCTACATTCCTGTCATGGGCAGTCTCTATGAACTCGATGGATTAAAGCCACATCCCGTGCGGCACGGCAACTGCGATGAGTCTGAGGAAGGTTGGCTAAAGAAAGCAAGGTGCGCTCGTGTCCGAATCCTCCCGCCAATGGGTTAATGTCCGCCAAATTAGAGAAGTGATTGAACAACGTATAGGTACATACCCGACGGGAGCGGTACGTGACTTGCCTAGTTGAGACGTCCGCTTCTGAATTGACTCTCCCCCCAGCTGGAGTTTAGTCTGCTTGCACTTCGCGACGATCCATTGCCTGCTCTCAATGCACAGCTAGAGCACCTGCAGCAAGCGGCAAGTCATCTGGAAGCCAACCAGGTCCTGGTAAAAATAAGTAATGAAAACTCGAAACGCGAGCGCTGGGCTGTACGTCCCCGAGCGGTCTCGAGATCTGTCATTGAACTCACACAAAATATGCTTCGGGTAGTTCGAAAATAGTCTTCGGAGACATAACCATATTGGGCTAGTCCATGCACTATTAGTTGGACTTGCTAAAGCCGGGCGGCTTCTGTCCGCTACCGAGAATGCGAGGGAGGTTATGCGGGAGCGGATCACGAGGCGGAGAGAGATGGGACTTGGCGACGTGGATGAGGACTAGTGCGCGACGACTAACGCCACATGCTTTCTCTCCTTCCATCTTGATCCTTTCCATGAGATGACATAGTCGTCACTTGGCTTTTCGGCCGCGCAGTGTCAGCTCTGACATCGCAGTCTCTCATGGAAGGCAGTTGCCCGGGGTGCCCCCTCGGTGGAACGCCCATAATGACAAAACGTATCGCCAGTGCAGTGAGTTGCGTAAGATGGGACGTCTCGACTCAGTCCCACGCTCCGGTGCTGATGGAGACTGTGTTTCCAAAAGGGTCGACTAGGTCCGCTGGGTATTCTTGATCAGCGGGTTCCCTCCTTGTGACGATCTTTGGTCGTCGCCGTCCGCTCGATTGCATCCTAGCTACTTACCTCAGTAGTCGACAGCGTATATTGCAGACATGTCGCTTACCATCAAGTCAACTGTCCAGTTGACGTCAGGTACTCATGGTTCGAGGCCTGTTTAGAACCACCCGCTGATGCACAGGCTGCTGCTGCCAACCGGGGCAGGACATGTGATGCCCCTTCTCGGGTTTGGAGTGTATCAAAATTACAACGCACGGCCGTCCGTACTAACAGCCTTTGAAGCCGGCTATAGGTATGTCGCTCTTTCCAGGTCACAGTGAATTGGGTTAGCTACTCTTCATTAGGCACGTGGATTCGGCCCAGGCGTACAGGAATGAGGCTGCGGTTGGTGCGGCCGTCAGGGAGAGCGGCCTCGATCGAGGCGATGTGTTCATCAGTACGCTGCGTGCACATCGAAGCGTGGTTCGCCAGCTGATCAGCAATGCGAAGCCACAAAGTGTGTTAGTAGAACGCACGGCTATGACAGCACCCTCAAGGGCGTCGACGGGTCGCTCGCCCTGTTCGGTTTCGGTGCGTGCGACGGAGGGACGTTCGATCACGTCTTCGGCAAAGTCAACTCATGCGTTCTTTCCCCGTCTTGCCCGTCGATCTGGCGACGGACAGATTACATCGACTTGTTCTTGATTCACGATCCCTTGTCTGGCACGGAGCGGCGTTTGGCCACATATCGCGCTCTGCTGGACGCTCAACAAGCGGGCAAAATCAGGACAGTCGGGGTGTCGAACTAGTTGGTGTTCCGGTGTCCATCCTCTTTCTTCTCTCGACTCACGTTGGGCACGTCAGTGGTATCAAACATCTCGATGAAATCAAGGACACGGGGCTGCCGATGCCCGCTGTGAATCAGATCGAGGCACGCTTCGTTTTGGTGACAGTTTTGTTCGATGAGGTAACGCATGTTCCTTGTGCGTAGCTCCACCCTCTATGCCAGCAGCGGCCCATCGTCGATTACTGTCGTACCCACGGGATCGTTGTGGAAGCCTACTCCCCGCTTTTACGCGGGAAGATGGATCACCCAGTAATTCAAGCGGTAGCAAAGAAGGTTTGAAATAACCTCGAACACGCTGCTCCTTTACTCTCCTCACGTGTTTTGTTTGTCTTGCCGTCGATCTAGCACGGACGAGAGCCCGCTCAGGTACTCATTCGATGGTCCTTGCAGAAAGGGTGCATTCTTCCTGTGAGGGTGTTATAGGCCGTTTACCCTTTTGTCTTGTTCTTGTAGGTTTGTCCCCCTTCCCAAGTCGGCTACTCCAAGCAGGATCAAGTCCAACGCAGAAGTATACGACTTCTCGCTCTCCTCAGAGGATGTGGCACTTCTAGATGGCCTCGACCTTGGGAAAGAAGGGGCTGTCAGTTGGAACCCGGTCGACGCGCCTTGACGCGGATGACGTTCTTGCGGTTGGAAGGTGAGCAATCGTCACATCTGAACAACGCCCCATGATGGATTCTTGTTCCGAGCTATCAGCATGGGTTGCACCGAGTTGACGTCCGTGACAAGTCCTGGCTTCGAAATTTCTTTTTGCGTTGTTTGACGACCCAATTCAATTATTCATCCACGGCGGGCGTATCCCTTATCGTCGGCCGGTTCGAATTCTCATACATGTTCGACTGTGAGGTACCGCGGAGGCCGTCCAAGTGGGACCCCTCGGCGATGTTGGCGTGAGCTTGCCGACGTCACATTGTCGCATGGGGCAGGCGCAACTTGGTATCATGGGCACCCATGAAACACGCTGAGCCACTTGAACTTGCGGATCCCTGTGAACCTTTCCCTATGTCGACGCGAAATCTTGCGCGGTCAACGAAGGTCCCTGGCACCGGCAAAGTCTGAGCCGTGGCATGTGATTGGAAGCCACAGGAATACTCGACAAACAGGTACCAGGCCACACAGCGATAAATGCAGTGGGTTGTATCTCCGCCGCAAGGGCTGCCTGTGTGGCAGATATTTCGGCCTGGGAATACGGTTTGCGCTGGCAGACGTGGCACTTGCGGATGATCTGCTGTGTTCCGAGTCGGACACAGCTTGGAGCATGTGGGAGAAATGGGGAGTGCCCGCCTTGTCCGGGTTGATGCCTGTGGCCTGATGCCTGATGCTCCGTTGTCCTCGAATGCGGTCAACAATGGCGGTTTTGCCTGTCAGTCGTCTTGGGCCCGCACATTGAATGTATCCCGGGCCGCAAAATGCGGTGGCGGTGTATTGGTGCACAGCCTCAGTTTCAGTCTAATTTTGCATCGCTTGTTCACTGCCATTCCCCCGTCGGCGGTGACTATGGACGCGGACGTCCTATCTCATTTTGGAGTGCTTGATGAACTGATCCAAGTCATTTACCAAGGTTTTGATCGCTTTGTGGTTCTATCCACAGTCTCAGAGCCCTCATGGACCGTTCACGTCAGCTTGAAGGGGCCCGAAGGCAGGTGGTGGCGTGGATTGTGGTCGGCGCGCGATATCGTCCAGTTTGTCGTTCGTCCCGCATATCTATTTCGGGTGTCTGGTTAGCACATTCCGGCATTGACGGGGCTGTCCTTTCTTATTCGCGCAGGGTCCAAAGCCAAGTTCCGAAGTTCTGGAAAGCTTTGCTCACAGCTTAGCTGAGGCGTTTGTGAATGGCGAGCTGTGCGTTGGCGGCTGGGCCCCTGACCAAGGCGCGAACCTCAAGATGAACGTGAATTCGATTTCTGAATCGATCCCGTCCTCGCGCGTTTGCTGAGCCCTGTTTCTGATTTTCCCCGTACAGCTCACGCTGAGGCCGACGGCGAAAAAGCCTGTCGAAATTCCCCTGGTGGAACTGTCCGCCAGCGAAGCGGCCTCTCATGCCACGACGATCCTCGGTGGAGTATGACGCCCAACCTTGTTCTCCATCACGGTGACGATGTTGGCTTTCCCCCATCGTCAAGATCGCTCTCCAAGCACAATCGCGCAAGTGTCGCGTGAACCCGCCCGCGTTTTCCACGCGGACCGTCACCACCGCAGAACCGTCTGGATCTCGCACGCGCACAGGTACGTCTTGAGAGGGAGATAAGCGTCGCACTGGACCAATGCCCAAGTCCCGCGCAGACGCTTCCGTAAAGAAACAGGCGCGAGTCGCCGATGAGCCCTTGGCGCAGCGTCAAGTGAAGGGTGAAACGGAAGCCGCCCGGCTGCGGATCCAAACGCTGGAGGCGGAACTCGAGCACGTCAAGGCGATGAAAGCGAGAGTGGCCAAGTCGAAATCGCCTTCGAGTGAGGTGGAACCAAGTGGGTTATATGGCGGTCTTGGATGTCCGGCCGCGCGCTGACCTCGTCGCTTGAAACAGAGCCGTCGGCGTCTGGTCGCCGGCCGAAAGGGGCGTCGTTGGCGAACCCACACAAGAAGGCGCGTAAATACGAGGCGGTGGAGTTTGAGAGCGATAAGGACGAGGGCGTCTGATCATGGCGCTTATGAGGTCCACGTTCACGGTGTTCCCCTCCCCGGGTTTCACGACCGCTTTTTGTTGTCGGGTGCTAGTTATGTGGATACAGTTATGCGATTGTTACCGCTGCTCAAACTTCTGAGAGGACCGCCACTCGTTCTGCGGGCCATGGCTTGACTGCTCCGCGCCGGGTTTCGTGCATATTTCAAATACCAGTAGCTGTGTGAGTGGCCGAACCGAGGCGGATCCTGCCGAAATAGGATTTGGGCTGGGCCGCAATGCCTACACGTTTGCAAAACGACGTCCATCATTCCTTCAGAACCCCGCCCGTCCTCTCCGAATACCCTTGACCTGACACCACCATGTCTTACGCTCCCCTTTCCTTGCCTGCCCAGGGAGATACCACCGCTAATGCTCTCAGCGTAGAGGCCATGTTTGCCCAGATACTAGGCGCGGTACAGAAATCGGTGCGCCGTCGGTTTCGCGCACGGCCGCATGTCTCCAGTAGTAACCAAGGTCATAACAGCAAGGCGAGATATCTGAACTTCGTCAAGAATGTGCAGACCTGAGACTCGCCAACGCGAGTCTCGAGCGGCAAATCAAAGAGAACCTAAACGTAGGTCCAGCCATGGGCACGCAAGCAGCCGGCCCATGTTTGCCAGTTTCCACGTTGTGGCTGAAGTCCGACACTGGTTACAGACTTACAATGCCAATGGAAGCCGCGTGGCTGCCACGCCTGGTTCCCTCACGCCCGTTTCCGGGAGTCCCCTACTGCGCGCAAAGTCGCCCTTTCTGTCGCCTCAGCACATACCACCCGTTTCGACAGCGCCATCCGCTTTCCTCGTCCCTTCACCCCTCGGTGACAATGCTGTGGCCCCCATCTCCCTCATACAACGTGACATACCGGGATTCTATGTCGTCATTCCTGCAGGTGGGGCCGGTACGCGTCTCTGGCCGTTATCCAGGGAGGACCATCCAAAGTTCCTCCTGGACCTTACCTTGAAAGGAAGATCCCTGATTCAAGCTACTTGGGATCGGCTGCTACCCTTGTCTTCTGCGCTTCGCACGACTGTCGTTGCTGGTCCAGGACATATCCAGTCCATCCACGATCAACTGCCGGATCTTCTACCTCAGAACCTCTTTTGTGAGCCTGGGCCAAAGGATTCAATGGCCGCCATTGGTCTTGCCGCCGCCGTCCTTGCAAAAAGGGATCCCAGTGCTATCATTGGATCCTTTGCCGCCGATCATATGATTTCTGGGGATGACGCTTTCCTGTCTGCGATTGCAGAGGCTGTCGAAGTTGCCAAAAAGGACTACCTCGTCACCATTGGCATTGCGCCCTCGCACCCATCGACCGGGTTTGGTTATATCCGTCTCGGTGATAAATTGGGTATCAAGCAAGCTCCAAATGCGAGGCTCGTCTCTAGCTTCAAGGAGAAGCCAGACGCGCGTACTGCCGCCGCCTATATTGGTACCGGTAATTACCGATGGAACGCTGGGATGTTTGTGACGAGAGCGACTGTGCTCATGGACCTCTTGAAAGCTTACAAGCCTGATCTGCACGATGGGCTTCAAAGGATTTCCAGTGTCTGGGCAGACGACACCAAGCGTCAAGAAACGCTCAACGAGGTGTGGCCCACACTCGAGAAAATCGCGATCGACAATGCTGTAGCGGAACCTGCTGCTGCTGAAGGCAAGGTGGCCGTCGTCCCTGCGACCTTCGGCAAGTTCCTTCCCCTTTTTGACGGATCAGAAGAGAATGGCTTCTTCTGACGTCATTCTTGTATTCTTTTTGTTTAGGTTGGGATGATGTGGGAGACTTCTCTTCTCTTGCCGATCTACTTCCGGCCGAGTCCAATCAGCCCCGCGTGCTTGGTGACGGTAACCTGGGTACGTCGTCTTGTCCTCCTTCACTTTTCGCGTCTAGAAATCACCTGCTCATGGGGGTTTTCTTTTCTTTTTTCTTCTTTGCAGTCCTCACCGAGCAAGTCGCTGGTGGCATTGTTGTCCCCGGGTCCGGACGGCTGATCGCCTGTCTTGGCGTCGACGATCTGGTCATTGTCGACATGCCAGACACACTTCTTGTCACGACCCGTGCGCGCTCCCAGGAGGTGAAGCGCCTGGTCAAGAAGTGCCGCGATGCCGGGTGGAAGACTCTGCTTTGATCTTTCCAATGGATGCTGCCTTTGCCAAGAAATTTTTTTAAAATAAAAAAATAAAATAAAAACAAGGGGAAAAGGGAAAACAAAAACAGGAGAGGAAAACACCTGCCGTGCGGACGACTGTGTCGCACGCTTCTTCCTCGGGTGAACTGTGTTTTTGTTTTTGATGGTACATATTGTACTTTTGGTCCATTACTCGGTGCCGTTAGTCGTCATCTTTGTGTATTTTTTGCGATGCTGGAACCGTTTTGTATGGACTTGGTTGTTCCCTTTTGTGCTGGGTTTAAAGGACTGTTAGAATCAACACCCCTGATTATGATCTGAGACTTGTTCTAGCTTGTCAAAGGTATGCTAGCTGAGGAGTTGCAGGGTCTCATTTATGATATGGAGCACTACCACAACCCTTTTATCATGATCTCACCCTTAGTGAATCATCATTGGACACCAATACAACATATCTAAATAAGACGACATCAGGACCAGGCAGAAATGTGACCGACAAGCAATGAAAAAATTGATGATTTGCGGATGTTCGCAGCCGGATCCAATCCAATCTCGCGAGCGAGTTATTAGTTCGCTTTGGGGCGTGACCCGTTATGCGCATCTACGGATGTTTCCAAGGTGTTGTCAGTGGTTGGACTTGGAAAGGGATGCGGGCATACTGTCCAATGACGCACCATTTCGAGAAATGGGCGCAAGGGTCAGGGGCGTCATCTTGCATTAAGTTTCGTGCTCCGCTTCGGCTCCATTCGGCATGGCCAGGTTAGCCCAAGTATTCGGCGGCGAAGAAGAGTATGTCGGTCTCCCAACACGGCTTGCATGCCGCGCGTGACACTCAGTAGCTTCGTCACTGTAGTTATTCAAGTAACGATAGTAAGCGCTGTCCGTCACAGTTGCGGCGACTTGCGGAGTCGCAATCTGACATGCCCACTTGGAATATAAGGGTTGTCCCGACCGTCGGGGGAATTGATGATCTATAAGTATCAAGTGGGCAACCACCGTGCTCCATACTGTTCGTTATCTCTGTATGACAGTGGAACGCCCATTAGATGCCCGTCGGGTCTGCGCGGAGGACTGTCTCGTGCACTGGCACCCATATTTCATCTCGATGTTCGTTTTTGGATACATCATCCAACTCGCTAATCGTTCGCCATCAGCCTGCTATCATTCACTGTGCTCGCACTCATGCATCGTAAATCTTAGTTTCTTTCCTAATCTGTTCCGCACAGACGTGCGTGTGGTGTAAGGTACGTGCATGTGGTCTTATCGGCACGACGCGTGTGGAGTCCGTGTACCGTAGCCGCGGACACCTTGTCATATCAAGCCCCATATAGACCTCCGCACTTTCCCCGAGATGGCCTAACGTAATTTAAGTCTGGTGCAGCAGCCCTTCTGTGTCTCATCGCCGTCGCCTGGCTCACCATTCAGTCATGGCTCACCTAGGGAGTTTCGCCGACGTCCTTGAACCATCTCAGCTTGATGGCGATAGTAAGGAGAGTCCTCCAAGTGCCAGCGATGAAAAGTCCTTTCACGAAAAGCGCGATGTCGAGGCCTCCACTACCCAACCCGCCGAAGACGCCGAGTTCGCAGTGTTGGAAGACGAACGTGACATTGCGACTCACGTCATATCCGTTTCCGACGACGCGAGTCTCAGCCCGTGGACTTTTCGTGCCTTCTTCATTGGCATTGGTCTATCTGCCTTTGGAGGCGTCCTCGGTTCGTCATATAAATTTTGTGCACGTATCTCCTCATCCATTTCAATAGCTGAAATATATTATTTCAAACCAGTGCGTTGCGTTTATCCTTGTAATCCCATCAGCTTTCATTGAGTTTCTAGCAAACTGTGGTGGTTTCCCTCATGTTTCTCGCTATCGTGTCGTATATCATAGGAATATTTATGGAAACCTTCATTCCTCGTCGCGGCTACTTCAGGTGGCTCAACCCCGTAAATTGTTTGTCGTATTTGGGTTCCTCCACTCACCGCCAACACGTGACAACAGGGTCCATTCAACAAGAAAGAGAACGCGTTTATCATCATCATGGCCAGCGCAGCGGCAAACTCTGCCCTTGGCACCGAGGTCCTTGCGGTACAGCGGTTGTATTATAACATCACCCCCAATGTTGGTGCCTCAATATTTCTCCTCTTCTCGAGTCAGCTCCTTGGTTACGGAATCGCGGGATTGATGCGTCGTGAGTGTTCATTGGCATACTCGTTTTGGATCGTTGATCCTAGTAATCTGTGTAGCTATTCTGCTGTACCCATCCAAGATGTTGTATCCTATAGTGCTTCCTCTCCTTGCAATGTTCGATGCTCTGTACAACGGTGGTCAACTTGCAAGGAGAAAACTGAGAATGTTTTATATTGTGTTCTGCGTGTAAGTTGTCTGATGGCAGAATCGATTGTGTCCATGACTCAATTGTGAACAGTATATTTGTTTGGGAGATTTTCCCCGAATGGATATTTCCATTGCTCACTGGGTTCTCCATATTCTGCTTGGCTAACCCAAATAGCTCTACATTCACCCATGTGTTCGGTGGTACGAATGGTAATGAAGGTCTCGGGTTATTGTCTATTTGCCTCGACTGGCAGGTATGCGCCGTCTGAATAATTCTGTCTGGTGATTGACTGTTCTATGCAGTATATTTCAACCGGTGTCAGTCCGATGATCATTCCGCTGAAAGCGCAGGTAGGCGTGCACTCATTTACCAAATCACACGTGATTATCTTTCATCCAGTTATCCGTCTTTATCGGTTACATCCTCTCCATGTAAGCTGACTTTCCGAGATCCGGATCGTATAATGAAGTAATGAAGTTACCGAGCAGCGTCGTCTTCGTGGCGGTATATTACAAGAACATCTGGCAAGCGCAGAGCTTCCCTTTCGTAAGTCTTGTGCCATAAATCCCTTGGCACGCGTTCATCACTCCTTCGTGGCTAGCTTTCACAGCTTCTTTACTACGAAAATGGAACGCTCTACAACCAAACGTTGATCCTCAATTCAAACTATGAGGTCGATCCAACATTACTTGCAACGCAGGGTCTTCCTTGG
>JBBPMG010000189.1:0-39599 GCA_038090195.1 Boletellus deceptivus
GCTACGGCACGTTCTCTCGAACGCTCCAGCTCCCCGCTGGAATCAAGGTAGGCCACCGAGTCAGATGTATGATGTGTGGAACCGATGCTCACGCACGCGGCAGCCAGAGGACGTGAACGCAAAGATGAAGCACGGCCTTCTGACGGTGACGTTCCCGAAGGCGGCTCCCGAGCAGCCATCCCGACGGATTGCTATTCAGTAGAATCTTACCTGATAATTTGTATCCATAATATGGCAATGCCGAACGCCGACTGAGATCGCTTCGTTTCACCGCCGTCTGAGTAGTACGTGGGCTGCATATCCGATTGGCACCGATCAGGTTCAGGCATATTGTGTCCCTCTTGTCATGTACGCTCACCCTTCCAGTTTTTGTCACCCATCACAATGACTGCAACTGCACGTCCATGAGCATGAGCTAGCTAGAAGAGGTGCATCTGGTAGTGGACTTGCACAGAGTCAGTATGCAGTGACTCGTTCGTGATGATGGCCACTGAGCGACCTGTAGTATCAAACCTAACCCAGACTGCTGATGGGATTAAGTAGAAGTAAAGACTTGTATTTCCACAGCATACTAATTGTTAGATCTACATGGAACCCTATAATGCCATGACACGTATGATATGTATATAGTGATGTTTCAAACTTCGATAGGACTGTGCCGAGCACGGCCGAAAACCACCAACAGAATCAAAAACCATCGATTTGTATGAGTACGACGAAATCAAGTCGAAATCGACCTCGAAATCAACTTTGAACTATCCTAATTCGGACACCGTCGTTGACGCGTCGAAATACGCGTGTCCAAGCATGGCTTGCAAAACGCTGGGTATGTGTACAAGTGAGCCCAGTCAATCCCAAGGACAGAAACGTGACTCACTGTGCATGCACTTCGTCAACACGACCTCGCGCACTCCCTGTTTACACGTCGTGCATTTCACGATTTTCTGAACGAATGAGATACCACGTCAAATGTTTGGAGCATAATAGCGGCAAACGGTAAACACCCACCCGGAGACCCTCGTTCTCCTGCACGAGCGCTTCCTCCCTCGAACTTGCGGGCACAACCGCCGAGCTCATCTTCTTGATCTTTTTATCTGCTTCCCGTCTTGTTCGCAAATCTCTTCCTCAGCGGCTTTCAGCGACGACTCCAGCTTACGCATGTAGACCCCACGTTCACTGGCAAAGCCAAGCGCCTATGGATACCCCATCGCCTCGAGTGAGTGACAAACACAAGAACAAATACGTTCGAAATGCCATTCAGAAGGTGCGCTTTCTTGTGTCCCTGCCTGATCTCGATGTTTCCCTAGGAGGTTGACCTTGGCGGACGGAGGTTGTCTATTAATGCTGTCTTTGAGCATCCTTCGATCACCCATACATCTAGCTCATCTTGATCGTGACTCACATGTTTTCATTGCAAGGCTGGCAAAGCTCATCGTATTGCTCTCCTTTGACAAAGATGGCAACGTCCTGCGGTCTGGGCCTCAGGGGGTCATGCTAGAGCTAGTCGAGAAGTATAGCCACTTCACGTACTCCCCGAGAGTGTACGCCAACGGGACGAACGGCCATGCCGCTCACACCTCCGGAAAAGTTGTGCGTATACGCAGCTCCTCTGACGCTGGTCCATGTTGTTCTTATGCATTCTTCAGGTCGTCCTCACGGCGTGCGAAGACGAGTGACCGCATTGTCGCCCTTGTGGCCGATCTCTCCGCGGATGGATTGGGCCTCGACGAAGAGCGGTACCGAGAGATCGCGAACCGAGCGACGCTCATCATTCACGTGTGTACACGTGGTTGAGGGAGACGCCGGCGGTGGACGAGGCGCTCGTGGCGAAATGGGTGGAGGCGTGGCGGGCGAGCGGGTTTTTGCGCGCGGCGAGTTGCCGCCAAGCGATATCCCTCCTAGCTATTCACGTGGCCCCTGCCAGACCTGTATGTATAAAGTGTTGATTTATTCTCAGTTCTCCGTCGTCGGGCCTCACCCTTGAATAATTTTAGACCTTGGAGTTGCCGATATAGAACTCAATACAATGTTATCTGGTCCCCAACCGCGTCGCACAACATCATTACAACACCCATCACTCACCCGTCCACGGTCATCTTGCTCTAATTTTGGTGTCAAACAGTAATATCCACATTGTCCGAGTCCGTGACGGATCGGGTCGGCGTTTCCATCAGTGAAGGAGACAGGAATCAGGGATCTGATATCGACAACTAAACGTGCCCGAGGGAAGGGAGTGTAGACGTTTGCCCAAAAGTCTGAATCCCAGTGAAAGCTGGTTAGGACCGAGTAGGGTCACGCGTTATCAGATGTGACGAGTTCCACTTGAGCGCTAATGCATTTGGCTATGGGTCGCGGTGGAATTGGTATGTGGAATACAAAACGTCACATGCGGTGGTAAGGAAGACCTGAGTAGTGCATCACGATCATTGAACATAGAATCCTCGATCGTCATCCATCACTGAAGAGATTCGTTCAGAGGTGTTGGAAGACAGTTTGTGAAGACCAACCCATCGTAGGAAGTGACGCTACTGCTGGGGGGCCTCATTGAATGGTGGGGGGAGAGGCAACCCTGTGCGATACGGTTGGTGACAGCGCGCGCTAGGCGAAGGCGATCTCACCCATCTGGTGATGGACCGATGAATCGGTGACGCTGGAGGATGTGTCGACGGTGGTGGTGTTGTTCGAGTTGCTTGCTGTACTGTGGTTGCTGTTGTCCGTGAAATGCTGGTCGCTCTTCACGTCGTTGAAGGTGCCATGGGAGGCGTCGATGCCAGACGCTCCTTGGAAGAAGGGCATATCGAAGGGGTTCGTGGGAAAATATGTAAACGGGTACAAATAGCTCCAACGAAGTCTAGGATACACTGCCACCGTATCTCCCCCCAGTTCCAGCTCCGACAAGTAACCATCATTATCACCACCAGCGCTGATGGCGTTGCCTCGGAGAGTGCCCCGAGTGTAGGACACGCCCAGACCTTTCGGAAATTTCTTTGATTGCAATCAAGCAGCCATTTGCATCCGTTGCGGCCGCGCAAGCAAGGGCACCATAAGCATCGACCAAGACAACTCGTGCCCGCAGCGCAGCGCGGGAGGCGTTCAGAATGGGCAGGAACGGCCCATGATAAACAGCAGACTGTCCTTGGCGATGGCAAATACTGCACACAGATGCTTTCCACCCGTTCCCCTCCATCGATGGTCCAGTCTCCATTTCGTCACCGAGCTTGACCATCGACGCCGCTCGACAGCATCGCCCTTGAAATCATCATCAGTCAACAAGCCACTACGTTTTATCCGCATTGTTCTCCAGACTTTGCCAGCTGGCGGGATATGAGGCAACGAAGCCCGCTTCCAACTCGTGCATTATTTGGTTCACTCCTAGATCCGCTATAACTGCTGCAGGATACTTGATCACCGAGTATCCGTGGCTTATGAAACAACATCCCCCACCTCCGCTGCGGGTGACCTATCCTTTGCATCTGCTAAGCGACCAGGTGGTGGGTTCTTGCATGGAGGGTACGAGTAAGAGGAATCTCATGTACGATCAACATCACATGTAGCTGGCTTGCGATCCACACAGGCAAAGAAAATTTATTGGACTCACAGAAAATCTTTGAGCCCAGATGACGCTGGTCTGCACGATCATTCCATGGTGCGTAGTCCCGGCGTTGTCGCGTTTCGTAGAGACAAAGACGACGACAATTGATGTTGGTTCAGCACCGTCGCGTCCCAGCTTGACCATCGTACCCCTATCTCATTCATGTTCTCTCTGGCGTTCCCGTTAATGCTGCTACCATCCGACAAAACTATTGCATCACGCTACCGGATAGGCACGTCTTCAAGGACGGGATACGGATCACAATGAGAGATCGCATGGCACACGCATTACGCGTCTCCTGGACTCGTGGTGACCGTGCGCTTGTCCTCGTTGCATTGGGATGTGGATCCAGTGAAAACTCTGTTGAGATGGTGGCCATTTCGGCTGCGAGCAGTAGCCGAACGGCGTTGTAATGCGCATGTTTTGATTATATCTAGGCGTAATGGATTGCCTCTATCACTAATCTCTTGTCACGTTGGTACTTGTCTCGGCGTGTCGTTCCCTCTTATGAATGTTGTAAATGGCATTAAAGTGTCTGTGCCCCATTTGTATGCGGCCACCTTGGGCATCTCCGCATCACCAGAATGACGTCGCCAAAGATCATGATATGCGGTATGGTTCTACCCGACGTACTCATTGTACTTCTGATCTCCGATAGGCACCCTTCGATGGGCTCACGATGAACCAGACAGGCTTTTCGATGGTATTGCACATGTCGTCGTATGTCGCTCCTAGTTTCTCACTGTGTGAATATGACAGCAAATATCCTCACACATCAACACAGGTGGACGACGCACCAAACCGTGCTGAATTCTTTGCTCGCTTCCAGCCCGGTGGGCTATACGAAGGCACTGTCGGGATCTATCGGCGCAACATCTCTGCAGCGCGTATCGGAATCTATGATCGCGAACTCATTGCCGGGCTCCCATCCAGTGTGCAATGGATTGCACATAATGGTGCTGGGTACGACCTCATCGACGTGCAAGCCTGTAAAGAGAGAGGCAAGCAACGACAATCCCTGGTCGTCCCGATTCAACACGCTTCTAATCTGACTGTCCCCAGGTATCCGCGTCTCCAATACGCCTGGGGCTGTCGATGAAGCCACCGCCACGACGGCGTTGTACCTGATCCTCTCTACGCTCCGCCACTTTTCCAAGGCGGAGCGGTCCCTGCGTGCAGGGACGTGGAAGACTACGATCTCGCCCGGGGACACACACGACCTCTCCACGCGCACGATTGGCATCCTCGGTCTCGGCGGCATCGGGCTCCAACTCGCGCACCTCGTGCACCCATTTCCGATGCGGGTGCTGTACCACAGCCGGCGCCAGGTCCTAGACGCTCCCACTTGGTGCGAGTACGTCGACGACCTTGAGGCGCTCTGTGCGCGGTCGGACGTGCTCAGTATTCACCTGCCGCTGCGCGACGACACGAGGGACTTTGTCGGGGAGCGCCAAATCAGGGCGATGAAACGGGGAAGCGTGATCGTCAATACCGCGCGGGGAGGGGTGCTGGACGAGACGGCTATGATTCGAGCGCTGGAGGACGGGCATGTACGTGATCGTGTGTTCGTGTCCTCGCTTGTGATGCAACGGCTGATCTGCGCCCGGCGTGGGTTGACGCGTTAGTTGGCGGCCGTCGGTCTGGATGTGTTTCCGGACGAACCGCGGGTGAACCCACGGCTGCTGGAGTTTTCACAGAACGCGTTGCTGCCGCACCTTGGGACACGGTCGCGGGATACGGAGAGGAAGATGGAAGTGCGAGCGCTGATGAACCTGAGGGATTTTCTACTGACCGGGTCTGGACAGGACCTCGTACCAGAGTGGTGGTGATCCATGTGCATTTTCCTGACCTGACATCCCGCTGGGGCCGTGTAGACATACATGTTCACATAACGTTCCCATTCCTCTTCTTCCTGTTTTTTCTTCTTTTGTATGGTGATGGTGACAGGTCGTTGCCAAATCCTGCTCTGTGGTCAGAACCTGAATTGGCATCGACGATGATGCACTAAAACCTGATGGAGACTGATCGTCTGGTAGGACATCGTCTGGGCCCACGACAAAGTCGAGCAGCTATTTGATGGCCTGGTAGACGTTGTCGTACGTCTGCTTCTCCCCACCCTCCCACACCTGACCTTGGTATTCAATCATCTCCCCATCCCTATCCTGATCGTCCTCTAGTTCATAGACTCGCCCCACTTTCTCTCGGGCTTGAAGCTGGATCGGAATCTACCGTCACAATACCTCAACAGCGCACATTGGTGTATTCGACAAGAAGATCATCCGTGTGCTCGCACATATGGGTACCATCAAGTGGATCGCGCATAACAGGACCAGGTTGACGTCTTTGAGTGTGAAATCCAGGTGACCCTATTCTCACCCTTTCGTCTTCATTCCGACCTCTCACAGGGCGTCCTCACTTGAATGCATCTAGGTATCAACATATCGAACACCCCCGGCGTCATCGACGAAACCGTCGCCACGGCTGTCCTCTGCCTGATCCTCTCCACCCTCCGCCACTTTCCCGAGGCGGTAACGGTCCTCATGCAAGGACGTGGAAACGCCCAGGCTTTGGTTTGGGAGACGTACGACCTCAGCGCGCATGCTCGCCGTCGGCTATGAGAAATGGCTAGTTTACTAACGGAGCCCGAGAGATTATTTAAAAAAAACATGTCAAGCTGAAACGCGAAGCCTTTGGCAGCCCATACTCAGCCTTCTACAATTAGCGGTGTCTCCTCACAGGCGAGGCTCCTCTTTCCGTGCGACAACAGCTCGCAAATGATGAGGCAGTCCTCAGGCTGCTCAGCAACGCGAGTGTTAACCGGGGTTCGTGTCACGGCTTTCACCCTACCACCCTATCGCCTTCTGGCTCGAGGCCGACGGCCATCGCACCCAACTGCCAATGCCTGCATTGCCTCAATCAGGCTGACGGTAGCGCCAACAGAGGAGGGTCTGGGTCTTGCTTTTCTCTCCCCAACTTGAGGGCTTCCGTATCGACAAACCATACTGGCCCGGATCGACTGTGTATTCGTAGGGGTTCCACTGATCTAGCAAGAGTAATGCCAGCAGCGATGGCCTCTGCTTGTTGGTGTTGGCTGACAGCGCTTATGCCAACTTGAAGGCGATGGCTACGAAAAAGGTTCTGTCGTACCTAGGAGTGCGACATGCGGTATCTCACGCATTTCCAGACGAGCATAAAAGGGGCGGATGGCGGGGTGGAACGAGAAAGCCAACGACACACACACACACTCATCGACAACCCTCCCCCCAGCATGCAACTGAAGGCAGCTCGCTTCTTCCTCACCCTGTTCGCGTCGCTCATGATTGCGAATTTTGTCCAAGCGGGTCCTTTCCGCGGCTTGAAAGACTCGCCGACGCCCTCGAATGAGTGAGTACGCTTTCAACGAACACACGTTCCGGAGTTTTTGGCTCAACGAGACGTTCGCTCACTTGGACGTAGTGCGCGCGATCTGACGGCGCGTTCCAAAACGTCAGACATCGCCGATACCGGTGGTGACGAGGACTTCGCGCCTTTTGTACGATATCGAAGTTTGCTCTGAAGCTTGGCTGACATCCCAAAAAGGACTTGTACTGAGCCTCTACTTCGCGAGACCACGCCCAAGTTGGAACCCAAGCTTTCATTGGTGCAGTATACCGGTAGCATTCTTGGAGCGCTCTTTGGTCATCGGACCAACGTTTGTCCATCATATCAGGAAAAAGCGGCTGTGTTACATCGTGCTCTATGTAGTCTATATTGGAGCGGTTGTATGTATCGTCTTTCCCCCTCATTGAGAGTGAGAGTAAACACTGATAAATCTACATGGAGACAAAAATTTCGCATGCTACATCGGTAACCAGTGAATTCCCCCCGTGATAGATACTTCGGTCAGGGGTTCCAAGTCTACAAGGAGGCGGTGGTGGCTTGGAAAAGCCATGCACACACACAGCACCAGACATCTGCTGAGCTCATCCATTCACTGCTGCTTCATAAAATGTGTGTAAAAACAGTGAAGAAGAGAGAAAGGGATGTGACAACGTAGGACGAATAAAAAGAAAAAAAAAAGGAGCGAGAGGAACGAAAGGAAGGCGATCACAAACACATCCTTGTCGAGACCTTCTTTGCAAACGCATGGCTCAACCTCTACCTCTAATCCGTTTGTTCCATCCCCCCCTCAACTGGACGGTCGGCATCATTAAAATGGACAAGAGTGTTAATCTTCTCGGAGAACAAAGAGGATAGAGGGGGGGATAAGGGGTCAGTCATAGAAAAAAAGAATCCCAGCACCCGATAAACCGGCTTTAAAATTCCCCGGCTCGTCCCATGGGACTCATTAAAAGTAAACGATCTGACGCGTCGAGATACGCGTGTCCACGCATGGCTTGCAAGACGCTGGGTATGTGTACAAGTGAGCCCAGTCAATTGCATGCACTTTGTCAACACGACCTCGCGCACTCCCTGTTTACACGTCGTGCATTTCACGATTTTCTGAACGAATGAGATACCACGTGTTTGGAGCATACGAGCGGCAAACGGTGAACACCCACCCAGAGACCCTCGTTCTCCTGCACGAGCGCTTCCTCCCTCGAACTTGCGGGCACAACCGCCGAGCTCATCTTCTTGATCTTTTTATCTGCTCCCCGTCTTGTTCGCAACATCTCTTCCTCAGCGGCTTTCAGCGACGACTCCAGCTTACGCATGTAGACCCCACGTTCACTGGCGAAGCCAAGTGCCTATGGATACCCCATCGCCTCGAGTGAGTGACAAACACAAGAACAAATGCGTTCGAAATGCTATTCAGAGGGTGCGCTTTCTTGTGTCCCTGCCTGATCTCGACGTTTCTCTAGGAGGTCGACCTTGGCGGACGGAGGTTGTCTATTAATGATGTCTTTGAGCATCCTTCGATCACCAAGTGCGCATACATCTAGCTCATCTTGATCGTGACTCACATGTTTTCATTGCAAGGCTGGCAAAGCTCATCGTACTGCTCTCCTTTGGTAAAGATGGCAACGTCCTGCGGACTGGGCCTCAGGGGGTGATGCTCGAGCCAGTCGAGAAGTATAGCTACTTCACGTATTCCCCGAGGGTTTACGCCAACGGGACGAACGGCCATGCCACTCACACCTCCGGAAAAGTTGTGCGTATACGCCGCTCCTCTGACGCTGGTCCATGTTGTTCTTATGCATTCTTCAGGTCGTCCTCACGGCGTGCGGCCGATCTCTCTTGGGCCTCGGCGAAGAGTGGTACCGAGAGATCGCGAACAGAGCGACGGTCATCACTCACGTGTGTATACGTGCCTGTGTCTCTGTAATTCCCGCTTCATCTCACGTCCTCAGAACACCTGACCGGTAAATTTCAATCTGGACATTTCGAGGTATGTGTCTGACATGCCCTTGGTGCCATGTAGCTGCTCACTCGGTGTTCCAGCTTTGAGGCGCACATTCGCGGTACGGTCAACCTCATTCACCTCGGGTTGTCTTCGTCGCACGCCGAGCCTTCCAAATTCTTCCTCGTCCGTCCATGCGGTGTCGAGTTGGCCTGGTCCGGGATTGGTCCCCGAGGCAGTCGGGGATGACCCGGCGGTTGCGCAGGGCATGGGATAGTGCGCTCTCGTCACTGTTTTCCGATCTCGACCGTGTCTGACTGTATCTTACGCCACCGGTCGCCAGTGCGCAATCCAAGTGGGTCACGGAGAAGCTCTGTGAGATCGCAGCACGCAAGACGCCCGTTCAGACTGCAGTATTGCGTACGTGTGACCCCCTCGAACGAGCAAGGTCTGATTTCTCACCGCGATCGTATCGGACAAACGGTAGGCGAGGCGACCAACGGGATCTGGAACGAGTCCGAGGGTATCTCACTCATCAAGGTATTTGGGTCATCTAATGTTGTATGACATGGACACATGCAGAGCGCGGACACGATCGGGATCCATCCCGAGCTCGAGGAACAAATGTCGTGGCTCCCTGTCGGCTATACTGCCAAGAGCATCGTCGAGCTGGTGAACCTCGCGCCCGCGTCGCCTGCGGACTGCCCCGTGTACCACGTCCTCCATCCGAAACGCATTTCCTGGTCGTCCGTCCCCGACGCGCTCGCGACCGCGCGAGCCATGTTTAGATGCGATCCACGGCGCGACTGGCTCAAGGCCCTAAGGGCGAGCGACCCCGACGAACGCTGGAACCCGACCCGGAAGTTGCTGGCGTTTTACGAGGCCAAGTATGGCGGTGAGGCATCGAGGGCGGGGGTGGAGCTGAGCGTAGAAGAGACTTCGGCGGCGAGTCGGTGGTTGAGGGAGACGTCGGCGGTGACGAGGAGCTCGTGGCGAAATGGGTGGAGCCGTGGCGGACGAGCGGGTTTTTGCGCGCGGTGTGAGTTGCCGCCGAGCGATATCCCTCCCAACTATTCACGTGGCTCCTGCCAGACCTGTATGTATAAGCTATTCTCAATTCTCCGTCGTCGGGCCTCGCCCTTGAATAACTTTAGATCCCGGAGCAGCAAATACAGAACTCAATACAATATTGTCTGGTCTCCGACCGCGTCGCACGACATCATTACAACACCCATCACTCACCCGTTCATGGTCATCTTGCTCCAATTTTGTGTCAAACAGTAATATCAACATTGTCCGAGTCCGTGACGATCGGGTCGAGAGGCGTTTCCATCAGTGAAGGAGACCGGGATCGAGCATCTGATATCGGCCACTAAACGTCCTGGAGGGAAGGAATGTAGACGTTTACCCATCGAACCATGGCGTTCTGTGTTGTTCCGAGTTGGAAAACGATGCCCTGTGTGCCCTTTTATATACTCATTATGCATCAAGTCGTCAGACTGCCCTACCAAACTTGCACATACTGTCGATACCGCATCGTCCTTTGATGGCGTAGCACGACCCGAGACGTCAGAAGAGCAACGTGAAGCTATACCCCACCAGACCCAGCACTGTGAACGACAAAGACGGACATCGGTCAGCCACCATCCCAACACCGACACAAACAAGCGGCGACGACGTACGATATCCCGTCACCTTCTCCAGCGGCGTGTGGAAATACACGCTCGTCGTCCACAACGCAAACAGCCAGATGGCCACGAGCCCGACCGTGGCCGCGACCGCCCACGCGTGCGCACGCCGCCACGTGGCCGTCGGCGCGCGCACCGACCACGCGAGCTGGTCGGCGAGGAAGAGGATCGACATGGTCAGCAGGAAGACGTGGCCGGACACGTCGTGCCCTCGACGCAGGCGCGGCATCGTGCTCCACGGGCTCTCAGGAAGCACGAGCGGGGACGCAAACAGGCTTGGGTGCGTCCACGGCGACAGGCGGGTCTTGGTGAAACAGTACTCGGGCGCGACGCCAAAGACGGCCCCGGACGGGAGCGAGACGGTGCATTCACCGCCTGTGAGGAGGATGAAGCGATCGATCAGCGCGGGGCCAAAGAACCAGCTCGCAAAGGCAAGCCAGGCGAGCGTGGCGAGCCCCCACTGCGCCACGCGCACTAGGGTCTGAGTGCGTCGGGGAGTGGTGAGCCAAAGGAAGAGAAAGGTAAACGAAGTCCAGCCCCAGGCGCGCTTGATGAACCAGACGTTGAGCACATTGGACTTGTTAGCAAAGTAATCGGACTTGTGGAGGGGGTGGGGGAGGTGGGAGAGGTGGGGGTCGGAGGTGTCGAGGAAGGTATTGTTCTTGACGGAGTAGACGGTGCCGAGGAAGAGGACAAGGGTGAGGACCACGAAGGCAGCTTGTCGGGCATGGACGCTCATCGTCATCGTCGTGGCTTTGGGACGCGAAAACGTCAGCTCGTAGAAAGTATTGCGATACACATCACGTGATGTAGTTATCTAGCTCCTTCTACGTTCCCCCCGACGAATCGAGCATCGGCGCCTGGAACCCATGCTCAATCGTCCATCTCCTTCTCATCTTGCCTCGAATTGAACATCGGCCCCCGGAACCAATGTACACCCCCATACACCGGAAAATAGTACCCTGCCAATGCAAGAGACATTACCCCACCAAACACAGTCCCCGTGTAGTTCATCGTAGCCGCCTGCGGGCTGGGGTTTGACGGGAAGCAGAACACGACAAGCATGAAGAGCATATACGTGACAGCGATAACAGCAATCGGTCCTCCCTGCAGCACGACATCCGATGGTAGTCAGTTCACCGCACCACAGACGTACGCAGAGCTGGGCTCACTAATATGCCAAGCGAGAATGGACCCGGCCTGAATTTGTTCTTGAATGCAAACCTCGCCACGATGGGGGCGCTGTACGCTGTATACCCTGCAGTCACACCAATAGTAAACACCGCATTCATCGCCTCCACGCTCGCCAGAGCCAACAGCCCAACAAGGAGGGTAAGTGCACAGATAAACCACACTGAGGTGACGGGCGTCCTAGTGTACCTATTCATCCTGCGTAGCCAGTTGGATAGTGGGAGAGCCCCGTCCCTAGCGAATGCATAGGTTTGCCGGGAGGAGGAGATGAGTTGCGATGAGCCCACCATGTATCTGGAAGTAACATGTGAGCACGGAATACGGAGTATGCGAGGTGGCTCACTGAGATAGAATAACAAATGACCACAACACCAACGCCCATGAGCGTCCAAACGAATTCAGGAATGTCTGGGCCATCGGCTGGTTTACAGAGCTGTTCAGGATACCCGAGAGGTCCTGGCCCATGCAGAACGCCAGTATTACATTGATAACTGATGCCAGATTGAGAAATCCGGACGCTGGGTACAGGTATTGTTTGGACCTACCCCATCCTAGTACACCTGCAATAGCGATGGTGCTAACCTTGAAGCACTTCGAAACCAGTTCCATGTACCATATGACAAGTGCCAACTCACCATCCCCCACGGAGCAGCCACTGCGGCATTGGATGACTCCTCGCTAATATGTATCGTGGAATCATAACCAGCTTTTATCTCATGGTAAAAGATAAAACGATCAAGCGAAAATGCAAGCTCACCGATTGTCCAGTTAGGTGTCAACAAGCCGAGAATGAACGCAAATGGATCTGGCCATTCAGAGACTGAGACATCGTCAACATGATGAATCAGGTTGATGGCCAACACTTGCAATTCGTGAAGTTCCCAAAGATATATGATGCAGGATTCTTCAATTCTCTCGGTGTCGCAATCGGTAGCGCAACAGTAACTATTAGACACAGTCTGTCCATCTTTCAAATCACCGTCATGCAGGAGTGAGACTCAAACCTACATGATGTTCCAAGCAAGATATACAGACTGCATCCTCGCAAGAATTCGAGACCCGAGACTACAAAGGATGGACTGGGAGAGAATGATCGCAGCATATATCCCACTATTACGAACTTGTTCACACCTACATGAAGCAGCTTCGGTGAACAAGACTCACTAGGATTGTGCATTTGTGAGATGAATTCGCCCATTGGAGCCAATATTTATAGCAGCAGAGATCTGGACAGTACATCCCCAAGTGACTGAAGCTGAGCAGATCCATTAGAACAACGAAAAAGAGAAATGAAAGGCATACATGCCTGATGCGGCGACTATCCCAACTGTGTTTGCATCTAGATACCATACGTAACTGGCAGCCAGACTTGGTAAACGCACTACTGGACTCACATCCAACCATCCAACACAGAACATTGCGAGTCCGAGGTGATGACAAAGTATACATCAGGTAGTACAGCTGCAAGACACACTTTTAGGTGACCATCAATGGAGGACTAGTAGACATACCCCGCCCGATGTTGGGGCTGACGAGGCCAGCTCGCCCAGTGATAGCCCAATGCACAGGATGCCAATCGCTCCAACCATCCACTATGTAGTGTTAAACACAGGAAACAGAGATGTATTTGACTTACGCCCCACACCATTGATACAGCCCCTCCGTTGGATACTGAACTTGAAAGTACAGACCTGTGATGTCACATGCAGAAGTTGAGAAAGCAGCATGTGAAATCATTGATATGGAGACGTACGCTAGCGACGGTACTAGCCCAAGGACACTAAACGCAAGTCCAAAAACCTAGTGAAGAAACGTTTTCAGCGAGTAGGACAACACATATGTATCTACCCCACTCGCCTCAAGCGGCCTGAAGGCTCGTTTAAATTCCTGTTTGTACCCCAGGCTTGCCAGTAGAGCATCGTCTGACTTCTCTACTTCGACGGCGGGGGTCATGATAGGTGAGATCGGTGAGAGAGGATTCTCAAGTTGATACCACGAACCTTATCAGTCTGGACACTTTATAGCCCAGCAGGAGATTAAATGATTCGCCCTGCATGCCACCGAAACTCAGCCGCAAGGCAAAGAGCCAGAGAAGCTGCCACATTGATCATGTGCAGCGCATCATCAGAATGTCCGTACCATGGGTACCATATTTCCTTATACAAATAAGCAAATAAACAAAATAAATAACATCATAAGGCAAGAGGACGAGGGTGAGCGAGGGCGCATTGAATGAGTGTGTAAAAGTATGGGCCCGCTAACAGACAAAATGTCTGCTGGCAGGCCATGCTCGTGAGGTCGATGCTGGGCGAGACCGGAAGTGAGGGGACAGCAAGAGGGGATGGGATGAAACAGCCCTTCCAAGCATTAGTAGGAGAGGAAGGGAGGAAGCCAGGGATGGGACTGGGGGGGGATGTTCCTGCAGGTACGTCTTGGGTACATGAGCCCCAACCTCTGTGTGCAACTGCTTGCTGCGCTGTATAGGGCTCGCCTGTAGCTAGACTTTTTTTCCACGTGTTTCTTGAGTCTTATCTGCAAAGAAGAGGGAGATAGGTACTGGTGGGCATGGGTGTGTAGGTGGACACCAGTGGATTTAAGTATGTGTACCTATGGGGATGAGAGGGGGGTAAGGGAAAAATTGGCGTGGGGCCAACTCTTGGACCTTGGCTTTGCAGGATCTTTCATGGATCTGGGCATTGCGAGCAGCTAGACTTACCTACATGCGCGGTGCAATCTCCTCGGCTTACTGCAGCATCTGAGGTGCAGGTCACAGGCTTGTAGACGGCTTGTGTAATGTCTTCTCCATGTCATCAGATGGGTGTCCTGCACTGAACGCGCTGGGTAGTGGGAGTCTTCGCTGCCTCGCTGTGTCTGCACAGTTGTCTCATCCTTACCTACTACTATTTGTCTCACCCAGATCGGCCTGCTGCAAGACTCAGTGAGTTTCCCTTGTACTGGCCAACTTATGTAGGCTGTAGCCTCATCTCCCCTTGTCGATGCAGCGTTGACGTACCTTTGGTGAATGGCGTCAGAGGTATGACAATTGAGGCACTCATCACGGGTTATGGCGCTGAAAGCGCGCACACGGAACCATTGGTGGCAAGGCAAGGCGCGACTGCCTAGCGAACAGTGCCTGCTGATGGCCCGGGACCGTAAGCACGCTCGGTGCCGGTCATGCCATGATGGTGACAGCAAGATGGGTAAGAATGTGTGTGCATGAACGCATTAGACAGGATAGTGCGAGAGCGAGACGAGGTGCCGGGGGTAGGGGAGCGACACTGCAGGCATGAAATGGGGTAAAGGTGGCATGACACGATAAAGTGACTGACAGAGGGACGAGGGTGAGGACCACGAAAGCAATTTGTCGGGCATGAACGCTCGTTGTTGTTGTCCAGGCCGTTTCATTCGGTAGTGCAATACACATCACATGATATAGTCATCTACCTCCTTCTCGTTCTCCCCCGAATTGAGCATCGGCCCCTGGAACCAATGTGCACCCCCATACACCGGGAAATAGTACCCTGCCAACGCTAGACACATTATCCCACCAAACACAACAGACGTGTAATTCATCGTAGTCGCCTGCGGATTAGGGTTCGACGGGAAACAGAATATGACGAACATGAAGGCCATATATCCAACAGCAATGGCTGCGATTGGTCCACCCTGCAATACCCCCAATTTTGGTCAGACTGCCGTCACAAATGCATGCGGATCCGGGCTCACGAATATCCCAAGTGAAAATGGTCCCGGCTTCAACTTGCTCTTGAATGCAAACATCGCCACGATAGGTGCCATATACGTGGCATATGTCGCCGAGATAGCGATGGTGAACACGGCAGTGATCGCGATCTCGCCTAGTAGCACCAACAGCCCAGCAAGGAGTACAAGCCCACAGACGAACCATACCGTATTGACGGGAGTTCTAGTGTGCCTGTTCACCCTGCGTAACAGATTGGACAGCGGGAGAGCCCCATCCCTAGCAAATGCATAGGTTTGCCGAGAGGCAGAGAGAAGCTGCGACGAGCTCATCATGTATCTAGGAACGATATGAGAGTAGACAGGTGTGAAGTGGGTAAAGGTAGCTTACTGGGATATAATGACGAACGACCACAACACCAGTGTCCACGACCGTCCAAACGAACTCAGGAATATTTGGGCCATTGGCTGATTGACAGAGCTCCCCAGGACGTTAGCCAGATCCTGGCCCATACAATACGCCAGCATTATGTTGATGACTGGTACCGATCTGAGAAATTCGGATGCTGTATAGAGAGTGGTTGAACTTACCCCAACCCAGCACACCTCCAATCGCGATGCCACCAACCTGAGGTCATCTCGGAGTCGGTTCGAAGTGCGAAAAAGAAGTGTAGACTCACCATTCCCCACGGGGCGGCTGTTGCAGCATTCGACGACTCTTCACTAATGTGTATGGCCACGTCATAACCACCTTTGAGACAATAAGGCGAGGCGAGGCACCAAAGTACGAGGATCAACTCACAGATTGTGAAGCTCGGCGATAGCAGGCCAAGAAAGAATGCAAATGGATCTGGCCATCCAGAGACTGTGACGGTGACTCAATGCACAAGGATCATTGAGCAACCAACACTCACAATTTGTGAGGTTTCCAAAGACGTAGGATGCGGGATTCTTCAACTCTCTTGGTGTTGCGATCGGTAAGGCGATAATGACAACAAAGCATAACCTGCCTGCGTTTCGAACTACAATCACATGGGAGCGTATAACGGACCTACAGGATGTTACAAGCCAAGTATACAGACTGTAGCCTCGCAAGAATTCTCGACCCGAGACTGCAGAGGATAGACTGAGAGAGAATGATAGCAGCATACACGCCACTGGTACAAGATTTTTAATGCCTCGGATTGGGTCATTCTGGTGAAGATGCTTACTAGGATTGTGCCCTCGTCAAAACCAACTGGCCATCAGAGCCAATATTTGCCGCGGCAGCAATCTGGACGGTACATGCCCACGTGACGGAGGCTGGATAGCCACCCATTAGAAGGGAAAAGAAGGAAAATAGAGTTATACATACCCGACGCAGTGACTGAGCCGATCGTATTAGAGTCTGGGGCGTATTGTAAAACCAGCAGAGAACAAACAAGTAGCTGGACGCACATCCGACCATCCAACACAGGAGATTGCGGGCCCGAGGGGACGATAGCATGTACGTCAGGTAGTACAGCTGTCAGACGTCACTGTTAGATGATCATCGGCAGGAAACCAGGATGCATACCCCACCCGATGTTGGGGCTGATGAAGCCAGCTCACCCAGTGTCATTCCGATGCACAGAATGAAACTTGATCCGACCACCCACTAAACAACAGTAGGGGAAAAAAAGGGGGCGACAATAATGTAACCGACGTACACCCCACACCATCGATGCAGCCCCTCCATTGGATAATGAACTCGAGAGCACGGAGCTGTGATGCAGCGTGACATAAAACAGCAGATAGAACACAGATGCGGCGAAGACGTACGCTATTGACGGTATCAGCCCAATGACATTGAATGCAATCCCGAAAACCTGGCGATATGCGCCTTGAAGTTGGCGAACCCATGAGCACATACATCCTGCCCTACTCACCTCAAGTGGCCTAAAGGCTCGTTTAAACTCTTGTTTGTACCCTAAACTTGCTAATAGAGCCTCATCCGACTCCCCCGTTCTAGCCCTGGGGGTCATGATACTGCAGCTGTTGATAGCACTTTGATGCCTGGGCCGCAAACCTTCTTACACCAGATGATGTGTAGTCTTGCAGCAGATTAAGCGACGGCCTCGGAAGCTATTCAGGATTCAATGGCCGGATAAGCTGCTGCGGAAATGGGGACCTACTCAGGAACCTAGTAGGCCATCCGCCAGGCCCATCTGCGAAGCAGTGGTTTGCATAGCCGTTGTCTCGTAAAACTTACTTCCTCGCCTCGTTGCGAGGCAAAGAGATAAGGTTGCTGCACTGAGTCACGCGCTTGAATGACTAGCTTCGCTTCATTTAGAACATTTAAAATCCCGTTTGGAAACGGGACAAGTGAATCGACACCTCCAGAACAACAAATGAAAGCATTGGACATGTGCAAGATACGACGTGATTCAATCAGCCATCTCCTTATCGTGCTTTGCATTAAACACTGGCCCCCGGAACCAATGTATGCCTCCATACACTGGAAAATAGTACCCTGCCAATGCAAGAGACATTACCCCACCAAACACAGTCCCCGTGTAGTTCATCGTAGCCGCCTGCGGGCTGGGGTTTGACGGGAAGCAGAACACGACAAGCATGAAGAGCATATACGTGACAGCGATAGCAGCAATCGGCCCACCCTGTAGCACGACATCCGATGGTAGTCAGTTCACCGCACCACAGACGGATGCAGAGCTGGACTCACTAATATACCAAGTGAGAATGGACCCGGCCTGAAGTTGTTCTTGAACGCAAACCTCGCCACGATGGGGGCGCTGTATGCTGTATACCCCGCAGTCACACTAATGGTAAACGCTGCATTCATCGCCTCCACGCTCGCCAGAGCCAACAGCCCAACAAGGAGGGCAAGTGCACAGATGAACCACACTGTGTTGACGGGTGTGCTAGTACGCCTATTCATCCTGCGTAGCCAGTTGGATAGCGGGAGAGCCCCATCTCTAGCGAACGCATAGGTTTGCCGAGAGGCAGAGATGAGTTGCGATGAGCCCATCATGTATCTGGTGGCAGTATGTGAGCACAGAGTACGATGCATGCGAGCGCAAGGTGCTTACTGGGATAGGATAATAAATGACCATATCACTAATGCCCATGAGCGTCCAAACGAATTCAGGAATATCTGGGCCATCGGCTGGTTCACAGAGCTGTTCAAGATACTCGAGAGGTCCTGGCCCATGCAGAACGCCAGTATTACATTGATAACTGATGCCGGATTGAGACATCTGGACACCATGTACAGGAACTGTTTGGACCTACCCCATCCTAGTACGCCTGCAGTAATGACGGCGCTGACCTTGAAGCATTTCTAAGTCAGCCCCATGCATCATATGACAAGTGCCAGCTCACCATCCCCCATGGAGCGGTCATTGCAGCATTGGATGACTCCTCGCTAATATGTATCGTGGAATCATAGCTACCTTTCAACTCATGATCAAAGGTGAAGTGAGCAAGCGAGGAGGTGAACTCACCGATTGTCCAGTTAGGTGTCAACAAGCCGAGAATGAATGCAAATGGATCTGGCCATTCAGAGACTGAGATATCGTCAACATGATGAATCAGGCTGATGGCCAACACTTGCAATTCGTGAAGTTCCCAAAGATATATGTTGCAGGATTCTTCAATCCTCTCGGTGTTGCGATCGGTAGCGCAACAATCACTATTAGACACAGTCTGTCCATCTTTCAAATCACCGTCATGCAGGAGTGAGACTCAAACCTACATGATGTTCCAAGCAAGATATACAGACTGCATCCTCGCAAGAATCCGAGACCCGAGACTACAAAGGATGGACTGGGAGAGAATGATCGCAGCATATATCCCACTATTACAAATTCTTTACACCTACATGAGCAGCTTCGGTGAGAAGACTCACTAGGATTGTGCACTTGTGAGATGAATTCGCCCATTGGAGCCAATACTCATAGCAGCAGAGATCTGGATGGTACATCCCCAAGTGACTGAAGCTGAGCAGATCCATTAGAACAACGAAAAAGAGAAA
Source organism: Boletellus deceptivus (assembly GCA_038090195.1). NCBI lineage: Eukaryota > Fungi > Basidiomycota > Agaricomycetes > Boletales > Boletaceae > Boletellus > Boletellus deceptivus. The sequence continues at coordinate 19,503 of JBBPMG010000189.1, forward strand.
TGAAAGGCATACATGCCTGATGCAGCGACTATCCCAATTGTGTTTGCATCTAAATACCATACTTAACTGGCAGCCAGACTTGGTAAACGCGCTACTGGACTCACATCCAACCATCCAACACAGAACATTGCGAGTCCGAGGTGATGACAAAGTATACATCAGGTAGTACAGCTGCAAAACATACTTTTAGACCATCGATGGAGGACCAGCAGACTTACCCCGCCTGACGTTGGGGCCGATGAGGCCAGCTCGCCCAGTGATAGTGCAATACACAGAATGCCAATCGCTCCAGCTGTCCACTAGGTGGTGTCAGAGAACAAACACAAGGAGGGAAGTGTACTTAACTTACACCCCACACCATCGATACAGCCCCTCCATTGGATACTGAACTTGAAAGTACAGAACTGTGATGTCATACGCAGAACATGAGAAAACAGCGTGTGAAACCATTAATGTGGGGACGCACGCCAGCGATGGTACTAGCCCAATGATACTGAACGCAAGTCCAAAAACCTAGCACAAAAAATGTTCTCAGTGGGCATCAACGCATGTGCATCTCAGGCTGTCCCACTTGCCTCAAGCGGCCTGAAAGCTCGTTTAAATTCCTGTTTATACCCCAGGCTTGCCAGTAGGGCATCGTCCGACTCCTCTACTTCGACAGCGGGGGTCATGATAGGTGAGAGGGACGAGCTGTGTCGATCCAGACACTTTATAGTCCAGCAGGAGATATGATCCGTCATACATGCTACCAAAGCTCGGCTGTCGCTTCAGTGGCAAGATTAGCCGGCAGCCGATGGTTTCGGGTCAGTCAAAAACCACTTGCACTGATCAGTGAAACATATCAATGTTAGTAGCCGAGGGAACCTCCGGCTACCACTACACCGCTTTGGAGAAACATCCGGCTGCCGATCTACAAAAGCGATCGAGACAGACAGAGGTTGCATAGCTGTGCTGCAACTTCGAAATCTGATTGGTAAGCCCGGTAGTAGCATTCAAACGCGTTCGAACCTATTGTCTGCGTTAGGAGCCCACTAGACCATGTTACCGATGCAGTCGTTTGGCGCAACGTCTGAAGATATTCACAGCCACAGGCTGAGCGCTGGGGACTAACAAGCTAACACGCTGGGTAGCGAGTCTTCGCTGAGTCTGCGCAGTTGCCTCGTGCTTACCTGTTACTGATTGTCTCACTCAGATTAGCTTCCTGCAGGACTCAGTGGGTTTCCCGACCAACTCATGTAGGCTGTGGCCTCATCTCCCCTTGTCGATACAGCACTGGTCTACCTTCGAGACGTTTTGAATGGTTGGTGAATGGCGTGAGGTTATGACGATTTAGGGGTCAACCCAGGCACCAGTCGCGGGTTATGGCGCTGAAGGCGCGACCACCTAGCAAACAGTGCCTGCTGGTGGCCCGTGTTCGCACCAGGCATAAAACGGGGTGAGGGTAGCGCGACACGACGAAGCGACGGCGAGGGCGTGGCAGAGGGGAGATGGGGCGATTGAGGGCACGGTGTGTGTATGCGCGGCGGATCTGCTGGCAGGCCATGCATGCGCTAGGCGAAGGGAAAGTTCTCACGGGTCAGCACAGGGTTTACAGACTAGAACGGCGATTCCTGGTAAGCTAGGGGCTGCACTTTCCTAGCGACGAAATCTTGACATTGTCAACCAAGGTAACATTTAGATGTACTAGACAACTTAACATGAATAGGATGACGAACCCTGCACAAACGTTTCTGTATCATCATCTATCATGAGCATCAGGTGGGTAAACATTGACTTAGCGGGCCGTCACGAGTCTCGTTTTGATGTGTCTGTCAGTGGTCTTCCTTCTTCTTTATGGTGGTTCTCATGAAGTTGAGATAGAATCTTAACACCAGCACAAAAGTTTACGGGTCATCGAAAGAGCACATTGGACTAGCGACTAGACCACGAAATGGACATGTGCAGCGTTTTTCGATAGGAAAATCTAGTATTAGACAAATCAAATACGAGCATACCAAACAGAAACAGAACCGTACACAGACTCGATATTACCTGGGAATAAGGTTGAGAGCTAGATGCCTTGCGCTGAACACCAACACGCGTGCAGCGAAAACTCAAATCGCGAGACACGCAAAGTACGATCTGCCTCACGTCTTGCCCAGGTAAGGGTATGATACAAGATTGAATATAACACCTAGAAAAGATGCAATCAGACCACCGCACGAGAAGGAAAGAAACCTACGCCAAACCGTACAACTCAATTCCCGACGCGCAATCCACTTCTGCACGATACACCCTCCGCTGAACTCATCACAGCTTCAGCACCACCGCCACATTCTCGAGGTCGATCACCGGCTGCTTGAACATCTCATTGTGAAGCAAACTGTCATCTGGTGCACAACGGAACTGTTCACCTTCCATAACGTCCTAATCACACCCTATTGAACCCCGCGAACTGCATCCTGACTGCGAGATACAGCACCTCACCCGGCGCCAACGCGTCCCCCCGTGCAGTGTGGCACACAGACAGGGATGCAACTCCGAGTTCATGTAGCGCTTCCGGATGATGTGCCTTCCATCGCGAATCGCGACTCGAACGGCCTCTTCGGGTGCTGTCCATCGCGAACAAGCGACATGGACCCAGCGGTGACCGCGGAGTGCCTATATGGCTCGAATGTTACATCAGGTGGCACCTCAGTCTCATGGTGGGTCTTGCAAATTGAGACCGAGCCCGGGCTCGCTCATGGTCGTATCCGCACTCGGCCCCCCTTGACCGATGGCCATGAACTGGACTGACTTCCGAGATGCAGTGCGGGTGCAAACTGGCGCTGAGAAGGCGCATACATACACGTCCAATGCGCTCTTTGCCACTTTGAGATATGGACTTGCCACGTAGTAGATTTTGACGTCAAGCCCATCGCCAGATCCACGGTCCCAGGAGGAGTTGAACCTCGCCCTGCACCACAGCGACGATTGGTTCGACAAGGACGACCATAGCTCTAGCGACATCTTCTTTGCCTCGGCTCCTTGTTGTTCCTGTTTGCGTGTGGGTTTTGGGTCGGTTCTGTCAATTACGAACACAGTTGGGTGATTCGGCGAGCGAGTACGGGAGGGATACGTGGATGGGCGGGCGGGTGCAGTGGACGATGAGAACGTTGCAGTCGTATTTGCTTGTATGTCCCTGGTCCATCCGTAGCGGAAGCCGATGACCCATTGGAGACAAAAATGCAGGATCTGGCGAGCCCTCGCCAAATTGCGACCAACTACGACTATGGTAGGGACGATTACATAAGTACGTACTGATCTCGGCGAGCGAGAATCTCAAATCACGAGAACCCACTTGCGTACTAAGACTGGTACTGACTGAGCAGATCTCCAGGACAGTCGTCCGATGACATTGGACGTACACAAAATCATACATTGCACCGATCCTACAACATATACAAAGGCGATTCAGACATCCGGCTCCTTCTCGTCCCTCCCCGAATTGAGGATCGGCCCCCGGAACCAATGCATACCTCCATACACCGGGAGATAGTACCACACCAATGTGAGTGACATCACCCCACCAAACACGGTACCCGTGTAGTTCATCGTGGCCACCTGCGGATTAGGGTTCGACGGGAAAGAGAACGCGACCAACATGAGGAGCATATAGGCGACAGCGATGGCGGCAACCGGTCCACCCTGAAACACATCCAACGGTAGTCAGTTTACCGCGCCAGACGGACGCAAATCGGGGCTCACTAATATCCCGAGCGAGAATGGACCTGGCCTAAAGTTGTTCTTGAATGCAAATCTCGCCATGATGGGGACAGTGTATACCGTGTATCTTGCAGTTACACTAATGGAAAATACTGCATCCATCGCTTCCACGCTCGCTAGAGCCAACAGTCCAACGAGGAGCGTAAGCCCACAGACGAACCACACTGTGTTGACGGGAGTGCCAGTGTACTTGTTCACCCTACGTAGCAGATTGGACAGCGGAAGAGCCCCATCCCTAGCGAATGCATAAGTTTGCCGGGAAGCGGAGAGGAGTTGCGACGAGCCCATCATGTATCTTAGTGCAACATAAGGAGAGAGGGAGAGAAGTCGACGAAAGAAACTCACTGGGACAGAATGACGGACGACCATACCACTAACCCCCATGACCGCCCAAACGAACTCAAGAATATCTGGGCCATCGGCTGGCTCACAGAACTGTCCAGCACCTTCGAAAGGTCCTGGCCCATGCAAGACGCCAGTGTCATGTTCACAACTAATGTCAAATTGAGAAATTCAGATGCATTGCACAGGCACGATTGGACCTACCCCAACCTAGCACGCCTGCAATGATGATAGCGCTGACCTTGGAACATGTCTGAGTCAGTCCCATGCACCAGGTGACAAGTGTAGGCTTACCATTCCCCACGGTGCGACCACTGCAGCATTAGATGACTCTTCGCTAATGTGTATAACCACGTCATAACCACCTTTCGATCGGTGAAAAAATGCAGGGCAATCAAGTGAGGAAGTAAACTCACCGATTGTCCAGTTAGGTGCCAACAAACCGAGAATAAATGCAAATGGGTCTGACCACCCGGAGACTGACGTCATCATTATCATGAATCGGGCACCCGACAACTAATACTTGCAATTCGTGAAGTTTCCAAAGACATATGACGCAGGGTTTTTCAATTCCCTAGGCGTTGCGATCGGTAGCGCAACAATGACTATTAGACAAAGCCTGCTTGCCCTTCAGACCACCGTTACAAAAAGTGAGACTCAAACTCACACAATGTTCCAAGCCAGATACACAGACTGCATCCTCGCAAGAACACTTGACCCAAGACTGCAAAGGATAGACTGGGAGAGAATGATTGCAGCGTATATGCCACTATTACAAGCTCTCATACTCAGTGTGAAGTGACTTTAGTGAAAAGACTCACTAGCACTGTACACTTGTGCGAATCAGCTGCCCATCGGAACCAATGTTTACAGCCGCGGCAATCCGGACAGTACATCCCCAGGCGAGTGCAGCTGAGTAAATCCGTTAGAAAAGACAGGTTGGAGAAGAAAGGTATACATGCCTGTCCTAGCGACTATGCCAGTTGTATTTGCATCTGGACACTAGCGCTAAATCACTATCCGAAGACGAACAAACGACCAGACTCACATCCAACAACCCAACAGAGAACATTGCGAGTCCGGGGTGATGACAACATATACGTCAGGTAGTAGAGCTATCAGACGTCATTTTCGGATGACCATTGATAGAAAGCCAGGGCACGCACGCCACCCGACGTCGGAGCCGATGAGGCCAGCTCGCCCAGTGCCATTCCGATACACAGAATGAAGCTGAACCCGACAGCCCACTACACTGTGTCAAGAGAGAACACAGGAAATAAAGATGCACTTGACGTACACCCCACACCATCGATGCAGCTCCTCCATTGTATACTGAACTCGAAAGCACGGAACTGTGACGCCATACGCAGAAGCTGAGAAAACAGCACATGATGCATATGTATATGGGGACGTACGCTAGAGACGGGACCAGTCCAATGATATTGAATGCAAGTCCAAAGACCTAGCGAAAAAACGACCCGTCAATAGGCATGCCAGTACACATACTGTATGTATCCCTCCATCACCTCAAGCTGTCTGAAGGCTCGTTTGAATTCTTGCTTGTACCCCAGAATCGCCAATAGGTCCTCGTCCGATTCCTTTGTTTCAATGGTGGGGGTCATGATGGGTGAAGCTTGATGACTTTGCTGCCATACATTTTATCGACGCTTTATACCCGGCAGATTAAGTGACAGCATTGTGCCATCTGGAACTCAAAATGCATTTAATAGTCAGGCAAGCTGTAGTAATAACATGGGTCACAGGGAGTCAAGGACTAACTTACCTGTATCGTTGCGTGCCGTGGGGGAGAGATAACAAAGTTGTCACGTCATGCGCAGTGCGACCAAAGCACGTCAGCTTAAGCCTCAGGAATCGGTACTACCCGAGAAATATTTACGTGTTTTTCAGGCTGAGCGTTCTGAAACTAAGAATATCCACATGAACATGGACCTCCGAATGGCGAAGAAAAGAAACTGTAAACGCACCCAGAAGTTCCAGAACAACCACTTTGTAGTGATGGACGCGTACAGAATAGAATCCACGTCACCAAAATCATCTGAGCTTAATACGCGGTATTAGTGCGGTCTTGAGGTGCAGAAAACACCGCCAACCATATTTCACTGAAGGAGATCGATGCTCAAGCTGGTGCAAAACTTGTTGCACTGGCAGCGCCGCTAGCGTACGTAATGCACATCTACGCCAAGCCTTTCATGCCAGAGCACACCCTGCACCGCTAGACTATCCACTTGATGATTTCAGGCTCAGGACGTTGCATAATTGGATCTCGGACACGATGGCAACCCTAATATTGCTACAACTTGACGTGCACGACTCGTCTAACTACTTGTGTTCCTTTTTTGCATTGAACGTCGGCCCCTGGAACCAATGTACGCCTCCGTACACCGGGAAGTAATACCATGCCAATGCCAGAGACATTACCCCACCAAACACGACACACGTGTAATTCATTGTCGTCGGCTGCGGATCAGGGTTCGAGGGAAAACAGAAAATGACAAGCATGAAAAACATGTAAGCGACTGCGATGGCAGCAATCGGACCGCCCTGCAACACGTCCGAGAGCGGTCAGATCGTCAGCATCTATAGATCTAGGCTCACCAGCATCCCGAGCGAAAATGGACCCCGCCTGAACTTGTTTTTGAACGCAAACCTCGCCACAATGGGAGTCATATATGCCGCATACGTCGCTGTTACAACAATCGTAAACAGTGCACTGATCGCTTCCGAACCTGCAAATGCCAGTAACCCAGCGAGAAGCGCAAGCGCACTGTCGAACCACACTGTGTTGACGGGTGTCCCGGTGTGCCTGTTCATTCGATATAGCAAGCTGGACAGCGGGAGAGCCCCGTCCCTAGCGAACGCATAGGATTGTCGAGAGGCCGAAAGGAGTTGTGACGAGCCCATCATGTATCTTAAGGAAAACTTGAGAGCAGTCAATATGGAGCTAGCGATGACCACTTACTGCGATAAGATGACGAACGACCACAGAACTAGCGTCCATGACCGTCCAAATGAACTCAGAAATATCTGAGCCATCGGCTGGTTCACAGAGCTGTCCAGCACATTCACGAGGTCCTGGCCCATGCAAAACGCCAACATTATGTTGATGACTGATCTCCACCTGAGAAATTCTGACCCCATTTTCACGTAGGTTCGAACTTACTCCAACCAAGCACGCCCGCTATTGCGATAGCACTAACCTTTGGATGTTTTGAGTCGGACCAGGCTAGGGGACGCGAAGGCAGATATAGACTTACCATCCCCCATGGTGCTGCCGTGGCAGCATTGGATGATTCCTCGCTGATATGGATCACCGCATCATAGCCACCTTTCGAGCAACATAAGGGGTAGCGGCCAAGTATGAGAACAAGCTCACATATTGTCCAGTTGGGCGACAGCAGACCGAGAATGAATGCGAACGAATTGGGCCATCCAGAGACTGATATCATTAATATGACGTATAAGGGTTATCAGCGAACAACACTTGCGATTAGTAAAGTTCCCAAAAACATATGATGCAGGATTCTTCAGCTCTCTCGGTGTTGCGATGGGCAGTGCGATAATGACAACAAGACATAACCTATCTGCGTTCAGAGCAACAATACGAGAGGATTACAACTTAGACCTACAGGATGTTACAAACCAGGTATACTGATTGTAGCCTCGCAAGGACTCTCGACCCAAGACTGCAAACAATAGACTGAGAGAAAAGGAGTGCAGCGTATATGCCACTGTCACAAGTTTGCTCAGTATGGTATCGAGAAACGTCAGTAAAATTGCTTACTAGGATTGTGCGTTTGTGAGAATCAACTTCCCATTGGAACCGATACTTATCGCGGCGACAATCTGGACAGTACACCCCCAGTTGATTGAAGCTAATTAACTCGTGGATTAGAAGGGCAAAGAAGAGAAATGACTACACGCGCCTGTCGAAGCGACTGTGCCAACTGTATTCGCATCTGGTTCTAGTTGTTCAACTGCCACCCGGTGACAAGCAAGCAATCGGACTTACATCCGACCATCCAAGATAAAAAATTGCGGGTCTCAGGTGATGACAGCATGTATGTCAGGTAATAGAGCTGTCAAACATTATTTATGTCGCTATCGGCAGAGAACCAGAATACGCACACCACCCGCTGTCGGGGCTGATGAGGCCAGCTCACCCAGTGCCAATCCAATGCACAGAATGAAACCTGATCCAACAGCCCACTACACTGTGTCAATAGAGAAACAAGGGGAACAAAGATGTGCTCGACGTACACCCCACACCATCGATGCGGCTCCTCCATTGGATATCGAACTCGAAAGCACGGACCTGGGTGGCACATAGAAGCTGAGGCGAAAATAGACAGAGCACACGCGACGACATACGCTATCGATGGTAATAGTCCAATGACACTAAATGCGATTCCGAAAACCTAGTGGGAACACCATTGATAGGACGTACTAGTAAGCATATACGCGTCTGCCCCGCTCACCTCGAGCGGCCTGAAGGCCCGCTTAAACTCCTGTTTGTACCCTAGACTTGCTAATAGGGCCTCGTCTGTTTCCTTCCCGTCCGTTTCCTTCTCGTCTGTTTCCTTCACCGTCATCAGGAGGGGGATGATGGGCAAACTAGGACTTCGGCACCACAAGCCTTTTCGAGCCCAATTATATAGTCCTGCGACAGATTAGCCGATATGCTCGCATGCCATGCGGAATTGAAAGCGCTTAATGACCCGATAAGCTGCCACGGCGAACCAGGTCACAAGGGATTACTACAGCTAACCCACGAACATCGCGAGGCAGTGATATAACGTGGTCCTCGCACGCGCGCTTAGATAGTGAAGACTGGTTGGTAACGTTGCGCTACCATTTGAAGGCGGTCCAGAGGATGCATTGAGGCACAATATCATGATGAGCGCTCGGCTCCCATGTCGAATGGAGCCCGTAAACGCCTCTAGAAGGAGCGCTTATCGAACGACACAAGCAGGGTTAAGCGTCTCTGACGGTAATGAGCTGGTTTGTAGTGTTGAGTGAGGCCCAGGTCACGGAAAGGCCCGAAGTGAGCCACGCCAGAAGGCCCAATGCGTACGTAACATCCAGTCCTGTTTCGCTTACACTTTCAAAGAAAACGTTGATATAATTAACTGATTGGCAGGTAAAAGGTGGGATGAATCACTCATGGAGACCTTTGACGACGGCGAAACAATGGCCCTCACGAGAGCCTTCCAGTCGCAACCTGGGTGCATAGCAAGAGCGCCAAGTCGGGAACGTTTCCGCCTTGTCAGACGGCTGGCACATCAAAACAAAACGTCAAAGCGCCACTGGTGGCTCCAACTCCCTTTGATAACCGTATGCCGCTCGTTTCACCCCTCTTCAGCTTGGTTGCACGCTTGCCTGCCCACCACTCCTGGCCTCTTGGTGTTTCGATTCTCGCATGTAAGATGTCTTTCCCCGCTCTGTCACCTCCCGTCCTCTTCAATCGCCCTTGTTTTGAGTGTCGGTGATAGTGCGCACGTCCGAGGTGCCTCTGAAACGGTCCTGCAGGTCTACTGCTATAAAGGAAACAATGCGAAGACCCCGTTCCAGCCGATTATGCACACCATATAATGGCCGTGGAAAACTAATGGCTCGTTTGATCTAGCAACGAGTCAGCACGCATACCCGTGCTGCTCAGCTGGAAATATCAGCTACCGGTCTTGAGCCCTACCCGAGGAGTTGGTTATCCTCCTGCAGAGGTGGCAGCTTGGGTGATCTTGGGTAGATGGGTCGCCAGGTGAAGAGGGAGGAAGGCTCCCTGCTCGGCACGGAGGTCACATATGCAAGGGAAACCGGGCACATTCCCACAAGTGACGCGGGCGCACGGGCCCTTTTTCGAGCACTCACATGCAGCCCCGTCGTGTGGGACCCATCGCAGATTCGATGTATGGTCAGATCGCGAAACACGCATCTGATACTAGTACCAAAATCAGGCAGGTACAAGCTCCAAGAGCCGAAAGCCACATTCTTGGAATGCCAGGAAGTGCAGTCACCTTTGTACGATCAACGTTATGCAGATTATCGGTGGGCTTGAGGTTGCGAAGACGCCCACACATTGACAGCTAGGTTCGTCAGCTCGAATAGCGCGCCCTTTGTAAAAGTTAATATCCCAGCGATATGCGATGAGTCCCCATGAGTGCTTTTGCAGGCCCAAACACCACTTACTCCACACTCTTGTGTGGAGAGACAGATCGCTGGAGTCGCAATCGCCTAATCCTAGTTTTTGGTGAGGGATGTCCCGGCATTGCGCGTCGGTAGCGTCTTTGCAAAGGGACTCTTCCGACTTCGATCAGAGAGATATCCTCGAACTGCAACCTTCCTTTTACAGAGACAGGGAACGTCCTCCCTATCTCTGTCACATCCAGAACGCTTGTGAACGTTGGTCGGCTTACCACATTTCACTGTTCGCACCATTCGACGTTTGGGACTTGCATACAATGAGGATATAGGGTCAAAAATGGGTCAAAAGGATGTGCCAAAGAGTGAGTGCAAATACAGTTTTCGATATTCTGGGTATGTTTATTTCTCCACATCGTCGTCAACGTTGACACGGCGGTAACCACCGGCACGTGTTTTGCGAACGAGACGGCGCAGCAGTATTAATCGCGGTCCTCCGCAAATGTACATGGCACAGGGCACGGTCAACATGAAAAGGATGATACCGGCGTACCTCAGGTACGATGGCAACAAGTTGGGAACCACCTCAGTCACTACATTATCATCAGAGACTGAAGGAGCAGGAGCGGCATCCGTTGACACCGTGACAGGGGATGGGATTTCAGTGTCAACTTCATTGATGGCAGCAGGTGATGTTTCAGTAAGAGCAGGGTCGTATTCGAGATCCTGTTGGATAAACAACAGATAATTTTATTATTGACATGACATGCCGACGAGAAACATAGGCGGCTGAACTAGAGCTCAGCGCGGAGCGGTACCTGGTTTCCTTCGGCGTCAGTGACAGGATCCACCGGTAACTAAAGGAAGTACATTAATAAGTCAAAACGAGTCTGAATATTCCGACAAACCTCTCCCGAGTCGTAAATGACGACGTCCTCCAGTGGACGGTCGTTACGGCCTTTTGGAACGTCCTCTGATTAGGGGGATGAGCATGTTGAGTGAAGGCCTCGTAAAGGGAAAGCTTACCAATTGCAAAGACGATCCCCATTCCTTCCAGGACTTTGCCAAAGACAACCTATAGACGGAACAGTTACCCACTGAGAGAGGTGGGACACATTGTGACTTACATGTTTACCATCCAGCCAGTTGGTAATTGCTGTACAGATGAACTAAACAGGGTCGATTCACAGCCTGTCTGAAAGCCATGGAACTTACGAATTGAGAGCCTGATCGGGAGCTTCATTAGACACGGGGTCATAGAATATCAGAAATTACATACCATTCGTGTCTTTGCCCGCGTTGGCCATAGAAAGTGTACCAGGACCGGTGTGCTTGAGTTTGCTAAAGGGATATTCAATGCGGAATCGGACGAACGAAGTCCTAAAACTCACAAGTTCTCATCCTTGAACTTATCACCGTAGATAGACTGGATAAAAGAAATAAGAATCCAACGCAAAGTAGTTCATGGGTACAAACCTTTCCGCCAGTACCGTCACCACGAGCTGCAGGTATTAGATAGTTAGGCAATTGTATATTGCTAAACAAACCACTAGCGTACTGAAGTCTCCGCCCTGGATCCTGGAAGAAGGAAACACGTGTTATCAGGTTGCAAGATTTGAATAATACAAAGACTCGCATAAAGTTCTTGATAACACGGTGGAACTTGGAACCCTTGTATCCATAACCAAGGTCGTTACCAGCCTTGTCCTTTCCACTCGCCAAAGCGCGGAAGTTCTCGACAGTTTTTGGGACGGTCTGCGGAATAACTCATCAAGTCCCAATTCTAAAACAAAGCGGGGAGAGAGAACATACACCACCATACAATCCCATCACCACTAGTAGTCTTTGAGTCTCAACGTCTCCCAATATCTCCACATGAGACTCACCACGCCCCAATTCCTTGTCGCCGTGCTTGATGTCAAAGTAGACTTTATGGGTAATCTTTGGGCCCTTCGCAGCATCTGCAGATTGTGCGCAGAAGAAGGCGACAATAGACACTACAATGAACACAAGGGATATGCGGCCAAACATGACAGCAAGTTGGACGACCAAAGTTGTGGGTAAAGGGACTTTAGCAAGTGGCGACGTGGCTCGAAACCATGTAATGCGAGTCCGTGTGAACGGTTTCCCTTTTTCGAACTCGAGGTCTGGGCTGCTACTTGGCGAATGCGCGCGTATCGACGAGATGGACGGTCTCGTCCTGAATATCGCCACCGACACACCGGCTGTCGCAAAGCGTATATCTAGCAAGAAATCAGGTCGATGGACCGACCGGTGAGCCCACCTCGATGCGCCGAAGATGTCACGCTCACGAAGTTGTCAGACTAAAAACCAGACGAGTGCAGACACGGAAAGCGAAGGGATCGGCTCGTCATATTCCCCAGCCGTCCACGCTAGATGATGAAACAGACGAGCTTGAATCTGAACCTATCCGGCCGGCAAAGCGACCACGACAGGACGAACGAGTAGATCAGAGCATCGCGCGCTCAGGTCCGACTAGGCCCTCGGCACAAATCATTTCATCATTGTTTTCGTACAACCCCAAAATCGACGCTCCAGAGCGCACTTCCAAGGGTCCGTCCCAGCCCAGCAATGCACCGCTCACATCTTCTTCTGGATTCTCGGAACTTGGGCTCCACCCACTCCTGGTTGCCCATCTCGAGTCTAAAATGGGAGTCGCGAAACCAACGTCCATTCAACGTACTGCCCTCCCCGTATTCATTAACCCACCCTCGGAAGACATGATAGAACGAGATGTGTTCATCCAGTCCCAAACGGGATCTGGAAAGACACTTTCATTCCTCCTCCCCATCATTCATGACCTCCTTCCCTTGAGTACCCACTCCTATATCGACCGATCTATAGGCACGCTCGCCGTAATCATTGCACCTACCCGCGAACTCGCGAAGCAGATCTCAGACGTCCTCGAGTCCCTCCTCAAACTCAAACTCCGCCCCGGTGATGAAACCGAAGACACGGAGTCGTCTACGCGATATACGCGCTGGCTCATTTCAGGCTTGCTCTCCGGCGGGGCCACCCGAACTCACGAAAAAGCACGCTTGAGGAAAGGTATTCCGATACTGGTATCGACTCCAGGACGGTTGCTTGATCACTTGCAGAATACGTCTTCGCTTAATGTCGGAAAATGCAGGTGGTTGATCCTAGACGAGGCAGATCGGTTGATGGAACTCGGATTTGAGGAAACGATCAAGGGGATCATTCAGGGGCTAGATGGGCGCAGGAGACTGGCTCTTCAGGCTGTTGCAGAAGGGAAAAGCATGGAAGTTGGGGGTTGGGATTGGCAACGCCGGAGGCGGACCATACTTTGCTCTGCAACAATTCGAGAAGATGTCCAGAAGCTGGCGGGAACAGCGCTAGTCAACCCAATCATGATCAAGGCGTTCGATACGGAGAAAGAGCTGCTTTCATACCAACAGGCTGTGTCTCCCCTGGCTCCGTCGTCTGGAAACTTTACGCCGCCTGCGCAGCTTGCTCAACAGTATGTCGTTGTACCTCTAAAGCTACGTCTAGTTGCTCTCGTTGCCCTTTTACGCGCCATTCTTGCGCAAAATGAGGCAGGTAAAGGTTCGAAGATCATCGTGTTCCTTAGCTGCACAGATTCCGTCGATTTCCATTGGCGACTACTAGGTGGCTCGAAAATGGGAGATGACGAATCTAAATCAGATGACGGTGAACTCTCGGATGATGAAAGTCACGAAAAAGACGAAACGAGGGTATCGGTACAATCACCCCTTCTCCCGGACACATGGATCTATCGTTTGCATGGTTCTCTTCCTACACCGCTCCGTCTTGGGTCCCTTCGTGGCTTCTCGGCCATGACATCTGGAAAGGAAAAGCGGCCTTCTGCGGCCTCATCTATTCTCCTTTGTACGTCTGTTGCGTCTCGCGGTCTTGACTTGCCGCTGGTACGTGCTGTCATCCAGTATGACCTGCCCACAGAAGGCGGCGCGACCGAATACATACACCGAGTTGGGCGCACAGCACGTGCAGGGAAGGGCGGCGTGGCATGGAGTATAGTCGCACCGAGTGAATCTGGATGGGTCCAATGGGTAGAAGGGAAGATGCGGGGGGGCCTGGCTGAAGAATCGGACGACCACACGGCGAACGTCTCGCTCGAGGGAACGAGCGTTGAAGACGTCTTGGCCAAGGGTTTCGGGGGCAAGGGTTCTGAATACGAATCTCGCGCAACCGACGTACAGCTCTCGTTCGAGCGGTGGGTACTACGAAGAAAAGAAGTGAATGCCCCTCTTTTTCCTTCGCCATCTTGTCTCTCTAATGCCCATTACACAGCATTTGGAACTTGCACGAAAGGCCTTTCTTTCGCATATGAGGGCCTATTCCACGCACCCCACGGATGAAAAGCACATGTTCCACGTTCGCAATCTGCATATTGGACATCTGGCCAAAGCCTTCGCACTTCGAGAAGCGCCGAAGACCATCACCGATGGCCGCAAGAAAGGCAGCCATGCCAAGATCGGCAAACCAAGGCTTCCGAAAGTTGCCCGTACGGCCGGGGGTCACAAATCACGCGATCTAAACGTATCTGAACATACAGGAGATGCGGAAAGACGGATGACTGAGGTCGTTCGGGCACAGGGTCGAATGTCGAAGAAGGGAGGGAAAATGATAAGCAGTGGGACGGGCGAGTTCCAGATCGTGTCCGGTGCCTCTCTGGAAAAGCTCGTACAGTTTCATCGATAACGAGAGCGTCCTCCATTATTCCCTCTTGATTGTATGCGACAACGGGATGACGGGATTGTGCGACTGAAGAGTCACGCCGGGAGTGTACCCAGGTGCTAGTGCGAACAAACGTTCAAGGTGACGAGGAAAGACTGCCTGAGATCAATTTACCAGTAGTTTTCGTTGTGTTACCCTGTATTGCCTTCCCTTGTCAGACGCAGCGAGGCAACTGCACGCCAATCTGGCGCCACTGGTCTCGACCTGTTCGTTCTCCCTTTTGTCGGACAGGTCGAGTCCCTTTACCGGTTAGTTGGCTGGAAATATCTTACGTGGATCCAGCCAGTCACTGTCATCGCCTATTACCATTTTTGGAGGCTGTAATAAGCCCGCCTTCAACTTGGCCTGCTGCAGCGCACTCGCTCGAGGATGACCTCGTTGAACTATGTCGAGCCTCCAAACAACAACTTGGTAAGACTTTGACATCGAAACCGCTGCCAGAGTGCTCATTCGCGTCTAGATTTGTTGTATTTGCCAGTGAGTGCGCCCTGAAAAGTTTCAGACGGGGGTCGATCTCAGATTCACCGCCACGAACCCCAGCGCCCCGTTCACGAACCCGACGACGACGAGATCATGTATGCATACTTTTTGCTACGACTGCGTTGTGGAGGCGGTCAGACATTCACCGCATTGCCCGATTGATCGTTCTTCCATTTCGCTGGAGGATTTGGCACCGGCGAATCCCATTGTGAAACACGTTCGTCCCGCATCCTTCCTTTCACAGCCTTGTCTCCTTCTGACTGCCACGCGTATCCAGCTCGTGGACGAGCTTATCGTGGAGTGCCCTTTGCGGACTGCTGGCTGTCCGCACACATGCCAGCGGCAGTTGTTGGAATCCCACATGAAGGATGCGTGCCAATACGTCACGGTGCCATGCTCTGAAGAGGGCTGCGACCAGATGATCTTGAGAAAGGATCGCGGGAAGCATGCAGACGTATGTGTCCATCGTTCGACCGAATGCAATGGATGCGGTACACCCGTCAAGTGTTCCGATTTGCCCGTGAGTCACATACCCATGTTCGTTTTTTTCTGACCCGGTCGCCTGAGCGTTTTCTTTTTCTTTTTGGCACGTCAGGATCACTTTCTGGAATGTTCCTCAAAGAACGCGACCTGCTCTTTTTGCGCGTCGGAATTCCTGCGATCAAGACTCCAAGACCATACTGCTGCGTGTTCGGAAGTCGTCGTTCCTTGTCCTCATGCTGATAATGGCTGTCCTTGGGTCGGCCGACGCGAGGAGCTGTCAAATATTCACGTCCCCTCGTGTCCGTATGAATTGGTCAAAGGTTTCTTCCCCATATACGGCGCCCGGGTCTCGACTCTGTCTGCGGAGAACACTGCCCTCAAGCAAAGGGTTCAAGCAATGGAGGGGATTATGCACCTCATGGAACGCGAGATGCAGTCATTCAAAACCATTCTTGGGCCGTGGTACCGCTCCGAGGTGCATAGGACACATCGTGCTGATGCCCACCACATTATTCCCAACGATAATAATATCCAAGGTTTTGCTGGGCCTTCTCTGCACCGGACCGTCAGCCAGCGTACACAGGCACACGCACCTCCTGATCCATTCGAGAGTATCGAAGCCGAGCTAGACGCCGTCGCCTCGTTTTTTCCCCATGCTGATGTCGTTTACGATAACCACGGCCACACGCATACGCGCATGTCAGGCGGTCTACCCGAAGTTCAGTCGCACCATGGACAGCACTCGTTGCCTCTCACGCCTGTTGCACCCTTGAATCTGAGCACGTCCCTTGAGGGCTCCCTTGGTGGTCTGCGAGACTCTGTGACCGCTGTAGCTGCGTCTGTTGACTCGCTGGCTCGCCGCAACGACATCGCGCTCACCAACGAAAGCATGCGCGTCAACGAGGAACTCGGTTCGCTAAAATATGCAGTCCATGGCATTCGTCTTCAGGTATGTGCATCCTCACACCACCGAGCATTTTTGGAACACGTCCTTCATCCTTGAATGAACGGGATGTCCCGGTTTCATTTATCTTTTCATGGGAGATCTGTTTCCGCTCGCTTATCTTGTCCTTATCTCGGGGGAACCAAAACAGTTGCACCGTCTTATGATGGACAGGAACGCCCAAGTCACCGGACGGCTTCATGAACAGGGTCCAACGGCGGCGGTGCCTGTACCCGTACCTGCGCCCGCGTCGCCAGCTCAGCCCGTTTTCCACCCACCAATCATGACACCTCCATTCCCTCCGCCTCCTGGGACGAAACTCTGATTCTGGGACCGATGTGTGCGGCGAGTCTCGCTGTCATACCGTCACGTACATAATGGTGGGGGACACACGAACCGTGCTCGCACTTATTTTGGATTCCCGAGAAGGTATTTCCGCTCGGTGATCCATTCATCATCCGATCCCGTAGGGATGGGTGTCCTTGACCAAACGCAGGCTTCCAAAACGGACACGCACCTACAAAGAGCACCTGTCCGCGCCCATGTATTGCTCCATTCTCTTCTTTTCTTTTTTTTTTTCTCATGTCAATTTTGGTTTTGTCTCCGTGCGTGCATGTAGAAAGATTGGATCCGACTTCTGGAAGGGGACCCGAATACATTCGTTTTTCTTTGTCTTTTTTTTCCCTTGCCCACACGGACCATGTGGTTCGTGTTTCGGATGGGGTTGGACCACGTCTTTCCCTCGGGAACCTCATGTTGAGCATTGGTTGAAATGTTCTCACGAGTATACGTTGTGCCGCGTTCCCGACGAGCTTGGCTGTGCTCGGGGGACATGTACTCTGGGGTATTCTCGGGGTCGTCGAAACCTAATCAAAAGAAGAGAGAAAAAAAAAAGGAAAACTAAAGGAGGAAAAAAAAAAAAAGGTTAGGCTCAGGCTCGAGCAGGTACTTGCTGTGTATCGGAACCTGAGGGATAGCGGCGTAACTCCGATCGGTCGCTCGGACTCTCCCTCGACCCTCGACAAAAAGGAAAGGCGGAGACACTTTGTCTACTTTTTCTCCTCGGACGCTATCCACCAATTCCAGGGGGTGTTTTTTTTTTTTTTTTCTTTTTTTCTGGATCGTTTACGGCCACCCCCGGTTTGTCGTGTCGAGGGTGGAGCAGAGCGGGCGGCGCCGCGGTCGTGGTCACATCGCCCCCATTTGAAATAGATAATCTACATAGGCTCACAGTTCGATCGATGTGTCGTTCCGAGGACGATACGATACGATATGGAGACTGGTGATCATATGATATCGCACAGCTATACGGAACTGAGAGAAACGACAAACGACGACGCAGTGCGCTTATCGGTGGCGCCGCCACCGTATGGCTGGCGTGCATTGCAGCGTCGCGCACGGGCGGAAGATTAACATTGTGGGACTCTGAGCAAAAAAAAAAAAGGGGGGGCTGGCGTAGCGACATGGCGTCGGCAATCGAGAACAACGGAGCAACTCGCAAGCGACCTGCGCCAAGGCGACTTGGAGCGCGCGCGCGCGCGCTGGGGATGAATTTCAAATAGCTTTAAGCGAGCCTCGGCATATCGGCACAACTTATGATATTGATATGATATGATATAATATAATGCCTTTAAAAGTTTTTTTTTTCCGTCGTTTTTTTTTTTTTTTTGCTTTTTTGTTTTCACAAGCTTCCTCCCCCTCGGCCATGGCGGGCGGGAAGGGAGACGGCCGTGTCTGTCTGTCTTGACAAGAAAGAACACGTCAGCACGCCCCGAACATGACAAAAACGAAACGGGTCGCGCCACCTGTCAACTACCGGAACCGGGGGAACAATGAAAGACGGACGGATGTGGTTCGCACAGCGCGCAGCAAGACACCAAAAAGAGGGAAACCCCCCGTCGTAGTACGACGGCATACTAACAATATACGTACACCGTCTGACAGAGGCCTGCGGATAATTCTGCCCCATCCGGTGCCACGGGGCAGCCGCAGCGAACTTGGTTGGCCTGTTGCCGCCGCCGCCGCGCATCCGAGAGTTCATACGAGGCGGATGAGGGGGGGGGGAAGCCACGGCGGACTGCCAATGGCGATGCCATCAACTTCAATGAGGCGGTCGGTGGTAGCCGATGGTCAAGACTAGGTCAGGATCCGTCAGGAGCCATCGAGACGCATCGGCCAGTCCGCTGATGCGGCCAATGCCGCCAATTCGTCGTCATCGCGTCCTCCGAGTCCGTTCCACGGGTGTCTCCGTGGGGGCCCACGTCCAACACGAAAAAGGAGAGATGCGGCAAAGAACCCGGCGGGGCATCGCTCGAAGCATCGCACCGCACGGTACGATCTCGGTCGTCGCGATCAGATGCCAATCAGCAGATCACGAAAAAAAAAAAAAAAAAAGTCTGTTTCTCTCCATCCCATCGAAACGCAACGCCCTCTCTATCAAAAAAAAAAACATGCCCTCCCGGAAGGAGGGTCGCCACCGATTACCAATGCCCAATGCAAGAGTGGGGGGGTGCGCGCGCGCAACACACCGGCGTCGCAGTGCCGCCATGTCTGTACGCCGTACAGACGCGCCGCCGCGCCGGCATCGCATACAAGTACGCGTACAGCCTGATCCTATATATGCACATATACGGCCAAGCCCTCCCGAACAGGAGGGTACGATGACGTCCATGGGCCTCGTTGTCGTTGGGCGTATCCGTCGTCGCGAGGGCGATGGGGATCGCTCCACCCCCGGTTGGCACCGCGACCGTGCAGATCCGCCCGCGTCCGTCACGGGGGTGCGTGGAGCGACGCAAACCCAGACGCAAGACGCCAGACTGGCAAACGCACACACCAGACCGGCCACCGACGAGACGACGCCCGGGCGGGATCCTCCGTCGTGACAAGCCACGGCATCGACGACCGCAACGAGGGAGAAGGGGGTAGGGGAGGAGGGAGGAACCCATCGACCCCGCCGGACTCCGGGCGCGTACAGCCCACTGCATCGCACACAGCGCTGATGATCAGCTCCTGGCAGGCTGCCAGAATTGGGCGCGTGTTAACGAAAACTTGACAACCGTGCGCGTCTAACTTGCTACCCCCCCCCCCTACCCCGACCGTTCCGATCGGGCTTTTTCCTTTTTGTTCCCTCATGGAACGGTCCTCCCCCCCCCCCACCCCTTCCCCGCCTGTCACACGCCCAGGGGCAGCAA
>JBBPMG010000190.1:0-39592 GCA_038090195.1 Boletellus deceptivus
ATAAGATAAGATAAGATATCTTCAACATCCACTTCTCTTAATAGGCCTCTGCATTTGGGACTCCCATCAGCACATCATTGGCCTCTGGAACAACATGTGCTATGCCATCACTATTGCCACACTGCCCCAGCCCATCCCATAGCCAGATAATGGACTCCCCAATCCCATCCAGCCACATGAGTTACCCAGGGCCACAAGAACTTGGAGTTCCTCTGTGACATTTCCAGGGGAGAATACCACCAATGGAGGCTGAACCAGCAATGTCAATCCAGGGTGGTGAGTCTGAAGATGAGGCCTTCATAGATCAACAAATATTCCTTTTTCAAGATTCTTTTCCTTCTTCATGCTACAGTACACTTTCCTCAATTTCATTTCAACTTTGCCCTTCTCAATTAACCTTTTGCAATTCCCCATATGAACCTTCTTTTCTTCCCACTGCCAAACTACAAATATTGTTATACGTATGTGTAGTCCTAGCTGTCAAGCACACTTCAATAGTAGTGTGAGACTAATAGAGCTCCAGGTCTCACTATCCTTCCCTTTGATAGGGCTCATGGATGGCTAGCAACTATGCATAGATTGCGTAGAACTAGCCGGGGAGAAGTATTGTACATGGACTTGTATAAATACTTGAGCATTGCTGTACCAACTGGATGTGGTAGTACTGTCTATGGTAGTTGGAGTTACTCAATATGGGAGTAGGGGAAACATGGTATAATGAGAGATACACCATGGGAGAGATAACGTCTGGTTGTGGAAGTGTAACACCTATAGTACAAATAAGGAAGTTTGGCTTACAGAATAGACAGTAGATCAAGGTACAGCAGCAACATCTCCTCATTGAGCAGGATTACTATGTCTGATGGGTGTAAAGGGGAAATTGAATCATTGATGTGGAAAGAAGGGAATACAGAGGAGGATGAGGAACTGTGAAATGTGGACATGGAATGGAGGAGCCTGTAGGAAACTGTAACATTACCCCTTTCATAGTCTTGAAGCACTGACTCAGAGTACCTCAGTGGAGATGGACAAGGGGGAAGATGGTCCATCCATGGGATGGTGTGAGGTGGATGTTCTATTGTATTCAGTTCTCTGTGTGCAGGCTGTAGCAACATGCCCAGAGGCTCCACAGGTGGTGCAGAGTTGAAGGGGACAGGCATATTGAGGATGTCCCAGAGCTGTAGTGTGGCAGAATAGGCAGGAGTAGTAGATGCAGTCAACTCGGTAGTGGTTGAGAGAACCACATCAGTGACAGGCTGCCTGTCTCTGTTGTGCTGGCATGAGCATCAGTGAGTTCTCCTCATTGGTCCTGCTTCCCTCCTCTGAGTCTGAGGTCTGTCCAAGTCGAATTTGAAGGACTCAGACACAGGTGGATCTGCTTTGGCATGGTCTGGGAGGTACCTGTGCTGTGGAAACAGGGTCGGGTGGCAGGATAGAGGGGATAAGCATTGTGAAGTTGATTACTGACAGCAGAACGGGTATGGGTTGTGGTGATATTGGGTGTGGTATGAGAGGAATAGGAGAGCTGTGTTTGATGTGTCCAGCCTGGTCCACCTCATGGAGGGATTCCTCTCTCCAGTAGTATTCCTGATATTCATTGTCTGAGAGAAGAGCCAGCTGTATCCTAAGAATAGGGAGGTATATGTGTTCCAGAAGTTGGTAGACCAGGCAAATCAAACCTGATGCTTCAAATAGTTCAAAGAGGGTGGTTCATGCTCTTCCTAGGTGGGTAAGGCTGTGGCTGGTGGTGATATGATGAGGGAGTCCCAATTCTTTGATAGTTCGGGAAAAGGCAAGAAGATCCACTGTAAGTCTACACGTGTGGGTGTAGAATGAGTATAGCCAAAGTAATATGGGAAGGTATACATCTGCCTCTTATTGGAAGAGATGTTCTAGGGCGAAAACCACATTGGGGGAATCTAGAAGGTCAAAGACAAACCCCATCACATGAGAGTCAGAAAGTTGATTGAGACATAGGAGTGGTCTGTCCTCTAAGGAGGGCAGGATAACTGGATCTGCCATTTTATATGTAGGAGGTGGTAGTTGGAACAAAAGTGGGGTGGTAAGGGAGATTTTGAAAGGTTAACTGGGACAGTCAAAGATGGAAGGGAATTGAAGAAAGTGTCCCATAATGTGAAGAAGGGAAAGAGTCTTGAAAAAGGAATATTTGTGTATTTAAGAGAGCCTTGTCATCAGACTCACCACCCTGGATTGGCATTGCTGGTCCAACCTCTGTTGGCAGTGTCCTCCCTGAGAAATGTCACCAAAAAACTCCAAGTCCACATGGCTTGGGGTAATTCTTGTGACTGGATAGGGTCAGGGAGCCCAATATCGGATGGTGGTGGGAGTTGGGGTGGAGTGGCTATGGTGATGGCATATTGCACATTGTTCTGCAGACTGATGATGTGCTGGTGGGAGTCTCAAACACAAAGGCCTAGTAGAAGGAGAGGAAGAAAAATAAAAGCAAAATATAAAATGAGAAGGATGAAGACAGGGGTTGGCAGGATGGGGAAAGAAGACATGATAGGTATTTGTATAGTAGGGGGTTCCTCTTTCAACTGGGGTGTCTTCATCATCTGGTTGAGGGGACATCCTTGAGATGGGCAGCTTTATATGCATTTAGTAGTTAGCATGCCCCTGTCAAGTTCCATTCCAGCTCCCAGGTATTTTCTGCTGCAGAGTACCCTTTCCATGAGACCAGATACTGCCTTCGGCCAGCAGTGCCTCAATGACTTAGGATTTGTTGGACCTCATACTGGTCTTCTCCTGCAATAATGTTGGATAGTAGATTGATGAAATTGGGGCCTTGTTCCACAGTCTCTTGATATGGTGATAGTAAGGAGGTGTGGAATATGGGGTGTACCTTCCAGGTGGGAGGGAGCCACAATTGGTAGACCACTGGAGAGATAACCCTTTCAATTTCAAATGGTCCTTCCCTTTGAGGTGCCAGTTTGTGAGAGGTATACCGCATTTGGAGGTTTTGGTTATCTGGCCATACTTTGTCCCCCACTTTCCAGAGCTTGAACTTTGATTGGATGTGTTCTGTCATTTGTTGCCTAGTGACATGATGAGCGTGCTGCACCTCCTCCTGAGCTCTTTTTAGAAGTGTGAGACATTCTTCCAAGGCAGGAAGGAACATTTTTCTGAGGGGCAGATAGGCATGGGGTTTGTACCCCATCATGAGAGAGAAAGAGGATTGCTTAGTGACTGAGTGTGGTGTGGCATTATGTGAGAATTCAGCCATTGGGAGGAGTTCTGACCAAATATGGGGATTTCCTTGGCAGAAGATGCATAGATAGGTTTCTAGTTCTTGGTTTACATGTTCTGTTTTGCCATTGGTTTGGGGATGGTATGCAGTAGAGAGGGCAACGTCGTATTCCAAGAGATGGGTGAGTTCTCTGGCAAATGCCAAGGTGAATAGGGGGCCTTGATCCAAGATGCATTTGTCATGTAAACCAAAGTGAGGGAATACTTTTTGGAAAAACAATGTTGCAATGCCTTTTGCATTGATGTTTTTGGTACAAGGGGTGAAAATTGCCCCCTTTGTAAGGCTGTGGTTGACCATGACCAGGACAGAATTGAAACTGGCAGATAGGGGGAGATCTGTAATGAGATCAACAGAGATGGACTGGAGGATGAGTGGCAGTGCTGGGAATGGGATTAGCTGGTGGAATTGTTGGGTGTGTGAGAACTTTGGATGCTTGACAGGTGGCACAGCCTACAATATATTTTCACACAAAACTAGAAAGGCCCAGCCACCAATAGTCATGCTGCAACAGGTGTAACAATCAGAAATAGCCAGCATGACCTCTAGCAGCCAAAGTGTGGATTGAGTGGACTAAATCACACTGGGCCTCATTGGGGATGTAAAGTTGCCCTTTGAAGTAGAGGGATCCCTGATCAAAATGCCAATCTTGGTGAGAAGCAAGGGAGAGAATGGACCGTTCCTGTTCCAAGGCTGACAGTGTGTTGAGCATGAATGGATCAGTAGAGGTGGATTGAGCGATCTTGTTACAGAAGGCAAGGTCTAAGGTTTGGACGAAGTGAACTTCTTCCAAGAGGGTGACCCCCTGGTTGTCTGCTGTAGTATCTGTGTCATAGGAGCAGGAGAGGGCATCTGCTGGGGCCATGCGAGATCCTGGAAGGTGTTGCATAACAAGATCGAAATCCTGTAAGAATAACATCCAGCGAGCTTGTCAGTGAGAAAGTTTCTGGGGTTGGTGGAAGTACATGAGATTTTTATGATTGGTTAGGATGGTTACTGGATGTGAGGTTCCAGAGAGGTAATGCCACCACTTCTCAAGTGCTTGGATGACAGCCAAAAGTTCTCGGTTGTAAATGTCATAGTTTCGTTCTTTGGGAGAGAAAGTTTTGGAGGAGTATGTGACAGGATGAAGATCTCTGTTTGAATCTTTTTGCAGTAATACTGCCCTGCAAGCAACAAGTGACACATTGGTCATAGCATAGAATGGCTGTTCAAGCTGAGGTAGTCGTAATACTGGATGGGTGCAAAATGCCTTTTGCAGGGTGACAAAGGCTTCCTGGTGCAGAGTGATCCATTCCCAACTGACTCCTTTTTTGGTGAGGTCATGTAGGAGTTGGGAGATTTTTGAAAAATCTGGGATAAATTTGCAGTAGAAATTGCAGAACCCTAGGAATGATCATACCACTTTGACTGTTCATGGAGGTTGCCAATCTTGTATGGCATGCAGTTTTGCTGGATCTAAGGTAATTTCCCCTGGATGGATGATCATCCCTAGGTACTCCACTTCTTGTACATCAAAGAAGCATTTAGAGAGTTTTAGATACAGTTTGTGTTCCCTCATTCATTGGAGTACTTGTGTGGTTTGGGAATGGTGGAGGGTGAGGTCTCCATTTGTATGGATAATAAGGTCATCTATGTAGATCAGGAGCCATCCTTCTGCTACCATGTTGTGAAAGATATCATCCATGAGAGCTTGAAAAGTTGGGAGAGAGTTGCAGAGTCCAAAAAACATGACCATTGGCTCAAAGAGTCCAAAAGGAGTGATAAATGCTGCCTTCCAGGTATCTTCAGTTTTTATTCAGACATTGTTATATCCCCATCATATGTCAAACTTAGTGAAGATGGAGGAGTCCTTCAGTTTGTCAATCAAATCTGAGATTAAAGGGAGCAGATAGGTGTTTTTGATGGTATACTGATTGAGGTATTGATAATCCTGGCAAGGACACAATCCCCCATCCTTCTTTTGTATAAAGAAGAAGGGTGAGGCTTGGGGGGATTTGGATGGACAAATTTTTCCAGAGGAAAGATATTCATTTATGAATTCTTTACAGGCAGCCAATTCCTTTGGGTTGAGTGGATAGGCTTTGGCTACTTTTGGTACGAAGTCTTTTGTTACCTTGATGGTGTGGTCATAGGGATGGGGTGGAGGTAACTCCCCTTTTTCTAGTTCTCCAAAGACATCTTCATATATGCAAAATTGTTCCAGAAGACTTGTCTCAGTCAGGATGTTTTGTTGTGCCAATTCAGTGGACAGGGTTGTTCAGGCAATGGTGTTTTGATTGATTCCTAGATATCATAATAGATATCTTTGGATGATGGGGTCCATTTTTGCCTTCTTTGGAGGTATCTTGACTACTCCAGTAGTCCAATTGATTTTCAGGTTCACCCCCTGAAGCCAGGGCATTCCCAAGATAACCTGTTCTTTCCCACAGTCCAAGACCAGGAACTGATGAGTTTCTTCTTGTTCTCCAATTTGTAAGTTGAGAGTGACTGAATGGCGAATAAGCCCTCCTTGGTTAGTGGAACCATCCACATTATTTGCAACATAGGGTTGTGGTAGTCATGTTAGCTTCCACTGGTGAGCTCACACCAGGTGTTTGTGAACAAAGCATCCAGTTGCCCCACTATCAACAAGGGTGGTTATTGCAATGGGTTTGCTCATCTTATTTTTGCATAAGTTAATCAGGAGTTTGATTGCTCTAGAGTTGGTCCCTAATACAAAAACAGGAGCAAGATTCTGGAGAGATACAGCCATTGTGTCTGTTCTCCCTTTTAAAAATCCACTTCCATGGTTGATCCTCAGACTTCGTGTTCCTCAACAGGGGAAGTACAAACTTTAAGGATACAGAGTAGCTCATTTCATGAGAGATCACTATTCTGGATGAATTCTCCTAGAGCATCTGTGGAGGTTTGTGCGACAGTCATCCAGGACTGATTCCTGGTTTGAGGGCAATCCCCTTTCTTCTTGTGGTTAGTGAAGCAACATCCTACTCAATGACAGATGAAGCATTCGTTGTTTTGCATATGTTCAGCTCTTTCCATGGGGGTGAGCTAGACAGAATCTATGTCCATGACATTGGGGTCTCGAGTAGGAGTGGATTAGAAAGAGGAGGTGACTGGGATATAGTGGGTCCATTCTCTGATCTTTTTCAGCCTTCTGAAGTTCTTGTCAAAGGTGTGGGCATGTTTGATCCAATCCTTCCAACTATTGGGCTGGAGGTTGGAAGTAGCCATTGCGTTGGCCAATTTTCTGTCCACCTCTCTATGCAGAACGTCAATGAGGATATCATCATGTTCTTCTTCTAGTCTGCTATGATATACCTGCAACTTGAGGGTAGTGGCATAAGAATCAAAGCTTCCTCTCTTGAGCCATTGGGGAACATTTCTTCCTTCAGGGTCTGGGAAGTCACTCTGTTTTAGATCATGGATGGCATTCCAGGCTCATTACTTAAGTCCTGTTGGGACAAATGCTGCACAAAAGGCAGCTATGAAGTTGTCATATGTGGAATCAGGAGCTTTGTTATGCCAGCTTTCTATGAATGCTGCACCTTGCCCCTTCATGAGTTTGTTTAAGCACATGAGGATCATGGCCAGTTCATCTTTCTTATAGATGTGGTCATTGATCACGAAGTAGGCATTCATTGACATGATCCATCGTTTTGCATTTTCTTTTTGTCCTGAGAAGTCTCTTGGAAGGGCTATATGGAGTTCTCCCTTTCTTTCGTCCTTATTTCCTGAGGTAGTGTCAGTCATTTCTTCATTGTGGTCTAAAGGCTTGGAAGGTTCTAAAGTGGGAGGTTGGACATGAATTCTTGGGAAGGGTAATGGTGATGGATGTGGTTGTTCTTCTGTTGTTATAACTGGTGCAGCTGGTTGTACTGGGGCCAGCAATGAGGAGGAAGGTCTTCTCCTTTGTGTTGGGTTTGTGGCAGGGGAAGGTCATCCTGCAATTCTCTGCAATATTGGCAAAGCACTCTGATAGGGGTTTTCATAGGGTAGCAGTGGGTTGGTCCAGGAGGGGGTCTCTTCATCTTTGGTATAGAACACTTCCTCATGTTCTTCTGATT
The DNA here is from genome assembly GCA_038090195.1 of Boletellus deceptivus. Taxonomy (NCBI): domain Eukaryota; kingdom Fungi; phylum Basidiomycota; class Agaricomycetes; order Boletales; family Boletaceae; genus Boletellus; species Boletellus deceptivus. Next base: position 7,333 of record JBBPMG010000190.1, read on the forward strand.
CACTCAGCATGTGATATGACATGATTGTTGGAGGTTCAGACCCTTCTGCCTAATAGCAGGGGTCAAGGGATAAGCTAGTTCTTTTGTTACACATACATGTAGTCCTAGCTGTCAAGCACACTTCAATAGTAGTGCAAGACTAATAGAGCTCTGGGTCTCACTATCCTTCCCTTTGGTAGGACTCATGGATGGCTAGCAACTATGTGTAGATTGTATAGAACTAGCTGGGGAGAAGTATTGTACATGGACTTGTATAAATACTTGAGCATTGCTGTACCAACTGGATGTGGTAGTACTGTCTATGGTAGTTGGAGTTACTCAATATGGGAATGGGGGAAATGTGGTGTAACAAGAGATACACTGTGGAAGTGGTAATGTCCAGATGAGGAAGTGTAACATCTATAGTACAAATAAGGAAGCACCACTTACAGGATGGACAACAAGTCAAGCCATAACAATAATGTCTCCTCATTGAGAGGAATTACCACATTGGGGGATGGGAATGAGTCATCTATGAATGGGAACGGGAATACTGGAGAGTTAGAGGCTTGTAGAACCAATACCGCTGCCAGGGGGAGTCTATAGGAGTTTGTAACACCAATGATCAGCACAACAAGACATCAATGAGCTGCATGCTACTGCTATGGCTCCCTTAATCACTATCAAGTTGACTGTCTCTACTACTCATGTCCATTCTGCCACACCATGACCCCAGGACATCCACAGTATGCCTGTCCTCTTCTGTTGAAGATATCTTATCTTATCTTATCTTCTTATCTTATCTCGGAGATCATCTAATCATCTTCATCTTATCATTTAGCTTATCATTTAATGGTGATCTCCATGACACATGATCTATTACAGTTACACTTCTCATGTTACAGCACAAGGCTATGCATTTCCATCAGAAACAGAAGCATAGACCTTCTTTGTTACATCAACAGGTGAAACACTTCTGTTTCATCAGTGTTTCACATATATCAGTTTCATCTTTATGAGACTTCTTTGATATGTGTTTCAGATACATCAAAACACATTTTACCTATGTTTCATATAGAGTTTCACATTTCAGTCTGAGCTTTAACCTTAGTACCAGACTGTATTTATACCAGGCCCTTAGGCCCTAATTCAATAGCAGTTCAAGGAGTCTCAACACCTGAGTGGCTCTTCACCTTGTTACCACAAGAGTTCATCATCACCATCACCTACCTTTGATTCAAGCACTGCTCCCATTCTGACTGCAAGTCTTTCCTACCACCATTTGAGTACAGAGTGAGTCTCACACTCTATACTTCATCCCTTGGCTGTCCCTTGGTCTGTGCTCCTGTTTGGGAGTTTAGCCTTTACTTCCAAAACCTTCAACTCTGTACTACATGTGGAGAAGCAGGACATGTGGCTGCTGTCTGCATCCAACCCATGGCACATAACAGCACTTTAATCACTTCCACAGACCAAGTGGATGAACCATATTCCCCTTCATCTATCTCCACTGAGGAACTCTGAGTTGGTGTCTCAGAGCTACACTGGGGGTAATGTTACAGTTTCTTATGAGATTTCCCATTCTACTTCTTCATTCAGCACCTCTTCATCCTCACCAGTATTCCCATCTTCCTATGTTGACAACTCATTCCCATTGCTTGCCCTAGGAGATACGGTAATCCCCCTCAATGAGGAGACACTGCTGTTGTACCTCAACCTGTTAACCATTCTGTAAACCGTGCTTCCTTATTTGTACCATAGATGTTTCACTCCCACATCCAGATGTTACCACTCCCACAGTGTATCTCTTGCTACACCATGTGTTCCCCATTTCCATATTGAGTAACTCCAACTACTATAGACAGTACTATCACATCCAGTTGGTACAGCAATACTCAAATATTTATATGAGTCCATGTACAATACTTTTCCCCAGCTAGTTCTATGCAATCTACATGTAGTTGCTAGTCACCCACAAGTCCAACTTAATTGACAGATAGTGAGACCAGATCTCTATTAGTATCACACTACTATTGAAAGTGCACTCAACATCTAGGACTGCACATATGCATAATAGAAACCAGACCAATGAGGAGAACTTGCCAACAATTACACCCACATGGAGGAGGCAAGCCACATGCCACCATTGCAGCTCCCTTAACCACTATCACATCAACTGTGTCTACTACTCTTGCCCCTTCTGTCGCACTACAGCTCTGGGACATCCTCAATACACCTGCCCCCTTTGACTCTGCACCACTTGTGGAGGATCTGGGCACATTGCTGCTGCCTGCACCCAGAGGACCAAACATAACAGAACAGCTACCAACCCACACATTTCCATGGATGGACCATCTTCCCCCTTGTCCATCTCCACTGAGGTACTCTGAGTTGGTGTCTCAGAGCTATGATGGGGGCAATATTACAGTTTCTTACAGTTTCACCCACTCAGTAACCTCATCCTGTGATTCTTCTGCCTCTCCAATATTCTTGTCCTCCTATGTTGATGACTCCTTCCCACCTTTACACCTGCTAGATATGGTAATTCCCTTCAATGAGGACATGTTGCCATTGTACCTAGATCTGTTATCCATTCTATGAGCTACACTTCTTTATTTGTACTATAGTTGATACAGTTCCACATCTGGACATTATCTCTCCCACAGTGTATCTCTCATTACACCATGTCTCCCCCATTCCCATATTGAGTAACTCCAACTATTATAAGTGGTACTACCACATCCAGTTGGTACAGCAATACTCAAGTATTTATACAAGTCTGTATACTGTACTTTTCTCCAGCTAGTTCTATGCAATCTACACATAGTTGCTAGCCATCCACAAGTCCGACCTTTAGGAAGGATAGTGAGACCCAGATCTCTATTAGTCTCATACTGCTATCAAAGTATGCTCAACAGCTAAGAACTACATGTATGTATAACAATGTCTGAAAACCACTACCAGACCTTTCTTTTGAATCCACACCTACACCTCCTCCTTATGGTAATCCACTTTATCCTCCTCAACAAAGGATCCTAGTTCCTCCTGCACCTGTTATTCAACAACCACCACCGCAACCTAGACAACCACCTGTGGAGGCAAGACCATGGCATCAACCACATAGGGATATAGCTCCTCCACCATGCCTCAACAGAGAAGAGGTTCCTCAACCAAGGGGAGTACCTCCTACTGGACAACCTCCAAGAGTGGAGAGACTGACCAGGCTTAGACAACCTGCAATCCATCCAGACAGTATATATGGACAAAGAACTCCTGTTGAGATAGAAAGGGCACTATTAGATGATGAAAATCCAGAAGATGTAGAACAGGAGGATTCAAGAGCAGACATTGGAAGACTATTATCAGCAAAATTTGTCAATTGTCTACTTGTTGCTGGTGCCACAACAGTGCAAGTACCCACACAATACCAGGGTATAGCTAAACTACCCAAAGAAGACCAAAAGAAATGGTTCTTAGCCATGCAAGACAAGATTAAATCTTTAAAGGAATAACATGTTTGGGACCTTGTGGATATACTACCAAATTGAGACCCAATCAAAGGAAGATGGGTTTATGCTGTGCATCCAGGAGGATGCATCAAAGCTCATTTTGTGGCCAAAGGATTCACTCAGATTTTTGGGATTGATTTTGAAGAAACCTTTTCACCAGTGGCAAGATTTGAAACTGTATGACTATTACTTGCTTTAGCTACCCTTGAGGATTGAGAACTAGAAAGCCTCAACATTAAAACAGCCTTCTTATATGGAGAACTAGATGAGGAAATTTATATGGAGCAGCCACAAGGTTTTATACAAAAGGGTCATGAGACCAAAGTTTGCTGACTCTGCAAAGCTATCTATGGCTTAAAACAGGCAGCACTACAATGGAACAAAGCCTTGCATCAAAGTTTGCAAGCAATGGGCTTTAAATGCTCTTTATCTGATCCAGGAGTCTATATTCATTTTCATGATGACAATATGTTTATACTCATCATTTATGTTGACAATGCTTTATTTCTTGGTAGTGATAGGAAATACCTCCTTCAAAAGAAATCGCAGTTCATGAAATGTTGGAAATGCCACGATTTGGGAGAAACAAAAGAGTATCTTGGAATGAGAATCACCAGAGACCACAAAAGGCGCACACTTAAACTAGACCAGATTTCCTATGTAGAGAAGATTGTTAAATGTTTTAACCTGGTCAACACCAAGATGGTCCACACACCACTTCCATCCAGTTACAAACCTTTACCCTCTACTACCAAATCATCATCATCTTTGCACTCCCGATATCAATCTGTTACCAGTTCACTACTCTATATCATACTAGGAACAAGACCTGATCTTGCCTATTCCATCATCAAAATGTCACAATATTCATCTAATCCAACCAAAGACCATCTTCAGTGATCCCTCTACATTATGAAATACCTTATGTCAACTATGAATTTATGCTTATGCTATCATGGGGCTTCGCACTCTGGCTTTGTGTCTTACAGTGACACTGATTGGACAGGTGACAAAGAAACAAGAAGGTCTACAACAGGATATGCCATATTTCTAGTAGATGGCATTGTTTCTTGGCTTTCACAAAGACAGCACAAGATTGCTTTATCCTCCACAGAGGCAGAGTACATAGGAATGACCAAGGTTGCAAAACAACTTTCATAGATACATTCTCTCTTTACAGAATTTGACATAAAATTAGAGCCAGTTGATCTTCTTGCAGACAACCAAGGTACCATTTTCCTCACCTCAAATCCAGCTTAGGAAGGATACACAAAACACATTGAAATACCATACCACTACATCAGAGAATGCATCACCAATGACAAAATCCAGCTCTATTATATCCCTACTGGAGAACAAGTGGCAGATATCTTCACAAAGAATCTCACATGGCAATGTTTTGAAGACAATAGAAGAAGACTCACACTGATCACTTGAGACCCTAAGGAGATGAGGCCTTAACTGGCAAAGTGACCTTAGAGGCTGTCTCAGAGAGATGAGGCCTTAATTGGCAAAGCAACTCTGTTGACAGACTTTTGCATCAGTTGTGAATGTCAAGGTTCAGATTGTGTGATCTGGGAAGGATTATCTTCTTCCAAGATTACATACTCACTCCCATGGCTCCATGAACATGACTAGCAAAGGAGAGTGTTGAATTTATTATTTAGTTTTATACTATTCAGTTCTTGTTATGGACTTAGCAGGATCTAGACTGTTCTATTCTTATTCATCAGGTCTAGACCCATGATATCATCATGATGTCATATTGTGTCATTCCTTATCAACCAATGGCATTAGTCACTCTTATCTTTTCTATTTACCTAACCAATAGCAACATGTATATTTATAGCCATTGTTCCCTATATCTGGTTTAAGCTCTGCTTAAACCTTATACCTACATATATATAAAGCAGGTCATTACTGCTCCAAATAGTAACAAAGCACTTTCTTTCTTTCTCTTCTACCATTGGGACCTCTCTCCTGCAGAGGACCTAAACTAAGCACTCTACTATTGTTCCATACCAAGTGCTCCTTGGTCACCAAGCTGGTCCCATCCCACTAAGAACGAGTGTGAGTCTCATCACCTCTGCCTCATCTTCCTTCATCTATGTTGCACTGCATTTGGTGCTGTTTGAAGCTTTGAGCCTGTTCCATTTCAACAACTAGATGAGGAATCTCTTTCATCTTACCTTGATCTTCTTGTGATCCTCTGATCAGTGTCTTCTATTTGTACTATATCAGTATGTTCCCATATCCAGATGTTGATCTCTCCCACAGCACATCTCTTGCTGTGTCATGTCTCCCCATATCCCATATTGGGTAACTCCAACTACTATAGATGGTACTACCGATTCCAGTTGGTACAGCTCTTCCCGAGTATTTATATGAGTCCATGTAACTGTACAAACCTCAGCTAGTTCTACACAATCTACATGTAGTTTCTAAGCCACTCCACAAGTCTCACCTGCAGGAGGGATAGTGAGACCAGATCTCTATTAGTCTCACACTACTATCAAAGTGTGCTTGACAGCTAGAACTACATGTACACATAACACTTGCTAACTCTCATGTGAAATTCCTTTCATATTCTACAAAAGCATGCAGCCTGTCAGACCACCCATGTCCTTTTAGTAGTGTCAAATGGCTGAATACACTTTTCTGCTCTTTCCTGCACTTTGCACTGCCACAGTATACACACTCAGGTCTATACACCCAATGTGCCATTAACACATGATAGAGAGTTTTTTCTGTGTTTGAAATATTGTAGACACTCTCACAGGGTGGAGCAGATAGAGTAAATCATGAGAGCAAATATACAAGTAATTATTTATTTAAATTTTAAACTTAGAAGTTAATTATAACTCACAATATTTGAGTGGATCAGGCAGGGTGAGCCAGGTGGGGGGTAGGAAATGCAAGGACAAAAATTAATATCTTATCAGATCAAACTCATGGTTTTTGTATAGTAATATGAGCATTAAAATTATATATTCTACTATGTCATCATGTGTTAATGGCACAGTGGGTCAACTCAAAATACCAGAGTTCACTATTTGAAATTTAAAATGATTCTCTTTTCCTCCTCTCCTATTTCCCCTCACCATGTGCCAGAGGCACATTGGGTCAACCCCTCCCAGTCGTAGACAGGGGATACAACGGCCAGAGGATGCGATCGATGGCGAGCTCATTACTGCCGGCCATGACGTCGAGATGTTGGGTTATTTGTTCTAGTGGGGTGCAGCATTTGAACAATCCCCATGGAACTTTTATTTTTTGCCCAACACCACATTCAACGAAGCATTTGCACATCAACAATTCTTATACTCACATTGCACTTAGAAGCTTAATATTAATTTGTATTCCGGATGGGTAAACACGCAGGCTAGTGAAGCTGCGACACGGCGACAGCAACACCAAGGTGAGGAGAGGCCTGGTCATATCGCTCCTGAAGACTCGCCTGTTCGATCAAACATGCAGCGCAGCTTGAGGATCGCCAACCTCAGAGTCATTTAGACCCGCATTGGAGGTCACCAAAAAGTGTGGTTCAGCCCAGGATCGAACTGGGAACCTTCTGTGTGTGAGACAGAAATCATAACCATTAGACCACTGAACCGTCGTTGGTCAAAGACTTAGAATAAACTGTTGAACTTTCAACCTGAATCATGCAAACGAAAACCCTAATCATCATAGACTCGCGTCAAAGTCATCAGCAAGAACCAACATCATGCATTCGTGACTCATTTCTTTCCCTTCTCTGGGCCGAAAAAGTTCAACAGTCCCCCACGCTTGGGTGCCCCTCCTCTAGGCTTTGGAGCGGATTTGGCTTTGGGCTTCCCACCGCTCTCCTCCTTGGCCGTCACCTTTGGTTCCACCTCAACCTTGGGCTCTGAGACCTTCTTCGTTTCCCTCTTCGCCTTAGGCTTCGTCTCTACCTCCTCTTCCTCAACGGATTCGTACGACGAATAATCCTCCGTCTCTGCAATATATCATCAAGCAACGTCTCGCAAGGCACCGCGAGAATGACATACGCATGTACCCCTTTGTATCCGTCGTCGTCCGCCTTTTGACGACGCGCCGCTTTTTCAGCCCGTTACGACCCACAGGAACGACTCTGCGTGGTTTCCTCTTCTTCTTTGCGATCACGACCTCGTCCGATTCTTCACCCTCGCTCGTCATCGGAGGTGCCGAGGCGTCTCCCTCCGGTCCGCTCGGCTCCTCCTCTTCTTCTGGTTCAGGACGCACTTTGCCAATCCTATTCACACGATCTACCTGATCTGAGCGCTATGAGATCATGGCCGAATATCGACATGCGGAAAACGACACACCGTCATCTACGTCCATCATTGCACGCAGGCTCATCTCCGAGTCCGACGTCACGGCGCTCTTTCTCTGCTGGCGTCGCTGACCCAGTCTACGGACCTGGCTTTCACTTTCCTCGCTCTCGTCCGAATACACAACACCCCTCTTGGACGTCGAACCGCCGGCAGCGCCCTGTTCTGCCCTTGTTGCTGATGGCTCAGACCCGGAATCAAGATCCGTGTCTACGCTTGGCTTTCTCTTTGTCCCGCGCTAAAGATAGCTTAGTAGAACACATCACAAAGGGCGTGGAAGAGCCACCATTTGGGCGCCGCCGCCTGCGACGCTGACAGAACCAGATTTTGCGAGCGACAACTTCGTCGGCTCGGGCCTCAGCGTTGTGCGTGTGGAAGCGTCCCCGGTGATGGCAGTCGCCTTGGGCTCTGGCTTGGGTTTCTTGTCTTCCTTTGCCTTCTCTGCCACGGACCCCTTTTCCTTGGTCTTCGCTTTACTCCAGTCTAGTTTCCCAGAAGGTTTCGGCTTGTTTTTAGATTCGGTCTTGGTCAGCGGTGTCGTTTTGGAAGCCTGCGCTGTCGTATCGGAAACGAGAGATTTGCCCTTGTCCGTCCGTTCTTCCGTCCGTATAGTGGGCACAGCCTTGAGTGTTGCCTTGGAGGGCACATCCACGATCGTTTTGGACGAGGATGCCGCGTTCGCACGAGCACCCCCCGCTTTGAGCTACACGGACGTCAGTGAGGGGGAGAAACACAACTATCCGAACCGCACCGCCTTGACGTGAGGTCCCGTTATCTTGCCCACGATAGAGAACGAGGCCGGTCCGCCGTCGGCGTCCACCTGGCGAACCTTGACGGTGGGTATACATACGAGCCCCGCATCCTGCGCCCCTCGGTGAAACCGACCGCGACGAGAACGCACACGCCACGCACCCCGAACCGCGACGGCGACAGACTGTAGACGTGGACCGAATGCAGGCGAGAGAACGTCGCGACCGTCTCTGAGCGAGCGCAGGATGAGACGGGAGAGAGAAAGTCAACGCTCGGCGACGAGACAACATAGTGATCCGGCCACGTACCATCGAGCGCGCGCGCGTCCACGAGCAACACCCTGCTCTGGTGTACCACGTCCTCCTCCCTCCGGTCCTCTTCGAACGCGAGGTCGACGTTCATCGCAAAATCGGATCGCGGCGCGTCTGAGTGGATGACGCTCGACGACGATGCCGGCACTTCGCCAGAGACGAGGTAGGTGGGCACGGCCGGGGTGTCTGTGTCCCGCACCTCGTCATGGTAGCGCTGTAGTTCGCTGTTTTTGTTGGTCGTACACGACGCTCGAGCGTCAACGAAAGAAGAGGGAGAAAGCCGTCTGATTCGGGCGAGCGACTACTCACTCTTTCGCGTCGTTGACGTGGATGCCGAGCTCGCGACTGAGCGACCTGAAGGTGACCTCGAAGCAAAGTGCCGTGGTTGAGTCGGGTGCCACGCCAAGGACGGAGGAAAGGTGCCTACGATGCTGCGGTTGACGAAGAGCTCTTTGTCGAGAAAGTCTCTGGCTTTTTTCGTGGTCATCGTGGCGGCGGCCTGAGCTTGCGCTGGACACGCTTGTGGCACTAATCAGCAAGTTGTTGACAAGTCTACTCTATACCGCAGCGCAAATCCCGGTCGGACTGGTTACCTAGATAGCGATTACGGTGCTAGCAAGTACAAGGTATCGCGAGTCTGGCACTAGCCTCGGTGGAACAAATACGACCAAGAGAGCACACGCAGGGCTGATTCACCCTCAAAGCGTCGACCACCGCACCGCTCAGGACACCTCCACCCCAACACCCTGCGCAGGCCCAGCATCACCACGCGTCTTCTCTGACGCGGCCCGCCCAGCAAGCGCATGAAGAAGCCGTTTCCACTCTTCGTCGGCAGCCCTGATCGCATCAAGCTCAGCAAGTTGTGCTCGAGTAGGACGATGCGCGTGCAGGACGATCAGATATTCGGACAGGTCTCCCCGTTGCCGGATCTTCAGCGTGTTGTCTCCAGGTCTCATTAGCGACGATATGTCGACACATTGGTCGGGTGTCAGCTGTGGCAAACGAGAGCAGGTCAGAGGTCGTACCGCCAAAGACGGGTGAAAACACATACGAAATGCGGGGGAGAGAGCGCAACGAGGATATGTTTCTCTCCGACCTTGACATCAAGAGTCAATCGGTTCGAAGATGGCCAAGAACACGATGATTGTAATGTCAATGTTTCCACGTCACGTCGTTCGCTTTCGGATTTCATCGCATCAAAGAAATCCAAAAGGCGATAGCATGCTACGGAGATGCAGAACCCCTGGGGTGCTTCGCTAGCAGACAAGGAAACGTTAGTACGCTCCGCGACCACGCGAAACTGCCACGCACTGTGGGTGGGATTTCCCTTTCACCCACTTGGATATCTTGGAGAAGATGCTCTCACTCAGGCTAATGTCTATTGTATGGGTATGAGTAAACGCTCTCCCCTGTATGCTGTGCATAACTGTCATCTCATTATCGAATCGTGGTTGACTGGTATCTATTTCCAACCGTCGTGATTGCCCATGGGATATTTGCGGTATTCTGAAATTGAAGCTCAAAGGAGGCTCCAAGGCGGTCACAAGGGGTGCGAGAATTGGGCTCGGGATTTGTACCATCTGAGGAGATTGGGGTGGAGTTGATTCTAGTTTGCAAGGTGGTTCTGAAGGGATGCTTGCCGACCTCGACTTGGAATTGTCGATTTTCATTGATTCCTTCCTATCCAGTGCGATCTGGAGAGATGGCAGAGATAGAGGAACAAGCTTTTTATCGTCCATGTCGGTCGATAGGGGTTCAACCGGGGAAAATTTGTCATCTATCTGAGGTATTTGCGGTCCGACAGATGGTTCGTTTGATGGGGGAGCCATCAGCTGTGGTCCCGAATACGGTGCGTCCTCGGACGACAAAACTTTGTGAGTATCACTAGGTTCCGATATTCGCGCATCGGGTTCCACCATCTCTGGGGATGGATTCTGTTCATCAACATCCATCTCAAGGCCGCCATTTTGAGCATTTTCAAATGTTTCGTTATTGTCGGTTAGCGGTTCAGCATCAGGTGGCGGTTCGGAAGCAGACATGCTAGATTCCATTTCATGAGCAAGGGTGGGGGCAATCCGGCGGGGCAAGCGACGGGACGGCACCATGCGTGCCGTCTTCTTCTTTGGCGACGGTGATGACACGAGGACATGGGGTGCCGTAGAAGCCAGCGCAGGCGACGACCCATCGCTCGTTGATGAGGGCGCGTTAGAGTCTTTATTAGACGCCAAGAGGCTTTGATTCGACTTGAACCAATCGAGATCACGCGCGATAACCTCGTCCAGAAACTCGGCTCTCCGCACACGTTTGGGCAAAGGCTTGGAAAGTACCGTCGAGGATGTGGTATCGCCTGGATCTTGCGGGATAACTGGGGAAACGGGAGACGGAATTGCCTCAATCTGACCCGATGATGCTACCTCAGGAGAGTCACGTGCCTGAGGTAGATCTGCGTGATCGGGACCCACTTTTGCAGCGTTCTGCAATGACGGGGAAAGCTGAACCCGCCATACCGAGGTGTGAAAGTCGGGTGCGGGAGGTATTGGGGGTTGCAGATGAACGGGTAAAGGGTGTATCGAAGATGGAACACTGATCGGGACAGGTTCGAGATCGCGTTGGATTGCGTGAATCTGGCTGATCGAGAGCTGCAGGGAAAAAGACCTACTTGGAAGGGACGAATCCTTGAGGAGCGTTGGCCTCGGGGATCTGCGGTGCTGTATTTGCCGGTGCACTTGAGAGGAATTGCGCTGCGTCTGACATCACGCGTTGCAGCCGTACTACGGAAGACAGATAGGATGAGGAGCCACAGCTATATAGAGCAAACTGACACTGGAGTTCATCCTCTGTGAACATGTGCTTGAATGGAACCACCGACTGAACAAGGTTTTGCAAATGTGGAGCAAGCTCCGCGATGACAGAATGAGGCGCGGACATGTGCCTCAAAGTTGATACCGCGACCTGAGAACGGGGATAGAAACAAGAGAATGTCAACGAGCTGACCCGTGACTCTGGGAACAGCATCCCACCTCAAGAAGCTCGATGATCTGGTGGATTGGGCAGTTGGCACGGCGGGCGTGACTGCGGGGCAGTTTCTCACCTTGGGTCGAGCAGCCGGATAGTATGCCTTCTCTGAGCTCAGCCAGTTGGCGAGTTTCTGCGAGGTATGGAGGAAGTCGTTGGCATCCTTGGACGCGAGCTTCCTAGCGAAGAGAGGGAAGATCTTTTCATTTGAGCTGATCGCGCTATTGTGTGCTGCCCTCATGGCGTCCGCGATGGTATTCGGAGTCCGAGAGGCGGACTCTTGGGAAGGGAACGGAGGGGCCGTGGTCATGGTGCGGCATGGGTGAGGTTTGCGAACACAGATCACGTGGCGTCTGCGAACAGAGTCCTCTTTGACGCTTGTCCTACATGCGGGATCATGACATCAACGGGATCCACAGCAGCGTGGTCAACTTGAAAGGACCCAAACTTTATACAGTGATCCACCCGACGTCCGTTCTCGCGGTTATGACCACTTTACCAATATTGAAAGACGTCAACGTACTACAGAAAACGTGTCTACTTGCTCCCGCACCCCGGCATGTGCCTGCACACCAAGGTAATTGCCCGCTCAACTCGTGTATATCTCTCTCAGCATGCCCCAGATACCGAGAGCTTGTGGAAACGTCGGCGCCGCCCTTCACAGCCATTCGACCGTTGCAGGCGGCTTGGAGGAAACGTCGTATGTCACGCGGTTCACACCGCTGACTTCGTTTGTGATGCGCGAGGAAATCCGCTTAAGGACCTCAGGCGGGAACACGTACCTGCGTAGCATGAAACAGCGATCGGGCTGGACAAATGATGGACCCACCAGTCGGCAGTCATAAAATCCTCGGTCTGCACCGCACGCAGCGCAATCACCTGCAGTCAAAGAACCATCAGATCGCCGGTTACTTTGATGAATCGAGTTTAGGCTCACCTGTTCGTATGTCCGTTTGTCGCCCATCACCCCGACTGCCTTGACGGGAAGGAGGACGGCAAATGCCTGGCTAATCTTGTTGTAGAGATCCGCTCTGCGAATCTCCTCGATGTAGATGCTATCTGCCTGTTGCAGAAGCTTGACTTGCTCTCGTGTGACAGGGCCGAGAATGCGAATGGCAAGACCAGGACCCGGGAACGGATGTCGCTGAACCAGCGGTGCGGGGATAGACAGCAATCGGCCCAACGCGCGAACTTCATCTATAGAAGACGGCACGCCACATGTTCTGCATGCTGCTGCGCTATCAGAAGGACTTCGACTCACCCTTGAAAAGCTCCCGTAGGGGCTCGATCAGTTTCAGCTTCATGTCCTTGAGCAACCCACCAACGTTGTGGTGCGTCTTGATCGTGGCACTTGGACCCTTGAAACTGATGCTCTCGATGACGTCCGGGTAGAGCGTGCCCTGCAACAACCACTCGACTCTACCTTTTGCCTCGCCCCCTTGCTTCTCTTCTTCCTCTGCCGCCGCCTCGATCTTGGCAGCTTCGGCTTCGAACACGTTAATAAAGGTGTTGCCGATGATCTTGCGCTTGCGCTCCGGATCTTCCACGCCTTCGAGGCGCGAGAGGAAGAGATCGGACGCGTCGACGACGGTGAGGTTGACGCCGAGATCCTTGTTGAGCATCTCGTGGACCTGCTTCGCTTCGTTGAGACGCAGGACACCATTATCGACCATGATCGCGTGGAAGCTGCAAATGGAGTTAGTCGGCCCTACTGGTATTGTGTACGAGGCGGTGGACGGCTGCGCACCGATCACCAATGGCCTCGTGCATGAGCTTGGCAGCGACGGTGCTATCGACGCCTCCGCTAACCGCACCGATGACGCGACCTTTCAGTCCGCAAATGTCCCTGATACGCGCAATCTCCTTCCCGATAAACTCTTCCTGAAGGGAAGAGAGGCGTCAGGGAGCCGCGTCCAAGACTGCTCGTAGACCCGGAACACGAGCAAAGAAACTTGCCATCGTCCAGTTTGGCCTGCATGCACAGATGGCAAGAATAAAACGTGCGATGACCCGTTTGCCCTTGGGGCTGTGAGTAACCTCGGGATGGAACTGGATGCCATAGATGGGCTTCGTGTCATGAGTGATGGCAGCAAACGGTGCGGTTCCCGTCCGACCGATGACGTGGAAATTCTTGGGAAGATCCAAGAGTTGATCTCCATGGGACATCCAGACCTGGCGAAAGGCGGGGCGAGTCAAGTTGGGAATCCTGTGACACGATAGTGGCAACCGTGCACCTGCATGTCGTCTCCAAGATCCTCAAACAGCGCATCCACGGCCGATCCCTTGTCAAAGCGGGCGATCTGAAGGACGGCATGGCCATACTCGCGATGGTCACACTTTGCGACCTGGCCTTGGAGGTTCCACGCGATTTCCTGTCACCGTCGAACAGAAAGAGAACGGTCAGCGTTCGTCGCGGGCGCAAGGTCGAGGGGACGAACCTGCAGACCGTAGCAAATCCCGAGGATGGGGACACCGAGCTCGAAGATCGCAGGGTCGGCGTGCGGCGCGTCGGGATCGTACACGGAGTATGGCGATCCGGAGAGGATGATGCCTGTTTACGAATTACCCGATGATGGTTACCCCCCACTGCGGACGAAAAGGAAGAAGAATGATCGCGAAAGAAAAAAAGTACCCTTGGGCTTAAAATGGACGTCCTTGAGGAGCGTCGTGCAGGGCATCAACTCGGCATAGACCTTCAGTTCGCGACATCGCCTCGTGATGAGATGGCTGTACTGTTGGAGCGATGGGACAGATCGATAATCAGGATCGGCATGCGATCACCAAAAGAAAAGGGACGAAGAGTTACAGACCTGCGACCCGAAATCAAGGATCAGAATGGTGTCGAACTGATCGTGGATTTCTGCCATCCTACGGCAATGGGTTGATGGTAGTATGTTGTAGTACGGAGTGCGACAAAAGAGCGGGAGAGGGAATATGAGCGGTCGTCAGACGACAAGATGGTAGGGGTGCGATGTCGCGCTCGAATCTCTACTGTCCCCTAGAGTACAGGCTGATCCTATATACTGTTCTACTGTCCCCCCTAGCGCTCAATTGCTTACAGACGGAAACCCAACATAGTGCAAATTTCTTGCTTTCTTTCTTTCGTGCTCGCCTTTCATAGGTTATGTTACGGTAACTGGGGAAACGAACATGCTGTGCCGTTTGTCACGTTCAGTAAGTGTCAAGGGGGTATCACATCGTATCATCGCTACGCCCTTGGCATGCCTGTCTGCCCTCGTTCTTTGGAGAGATGCAGCACCTCGAGGCCATCTGCCTTGGCAGGGAGCTCCAAGGAGACCTTCCAGCTCCCGAGCACCCTACTCACTTCCTGCCCCACATCCTCCTCCAACCACCGCCCACGTCGCTCCCGATTTCGCTCCCTGTCTGCCATAACGTCGACTTTCGCCTTCTTTACTACTTCGGGGAGCTCAGAACCAGCCAGCGCCGCGGCGACGTTTGTGAGATTGAATCGAGACCCCTTTCCCTGCCGGAAATATGCGAAAACCGCCATCACGAACAGCACGGCGAGCAATACTGTTGATGCGATGACGTGCTTCAGAGAAGACACGAATATCTGCCTTGTGCTCGCCACGCGACCTGGCACGTAGGAGGTGCCGAGCGAGCCCGAGACGTATGCTAACACAACAACGCCGTCGGTTCACGGGACTGCGAGTGGTATGGACACTCACGCTTCATCGAGGTCGTCGCCATCTGTGTGTACACCTTCGTAAGCTGGTCCAACGGGAGAGGGGTGATGACCATGCTCGTGTTTTCGTATGCGCCGCCAGACGGGACCCTGTTCATCTGCTCGCTCCCAAACAGGAAGTTGGCCTGCGTCTCAGACCCGAGACCGCGCCACGAAGAGGACGCCGGTCCAGAATCGGTAGTCAGTCCGGACAACGAATATGCGACGAGCAACGACGTCTGCGTCCAGTCCAAATTCCCTTGTCTAGCGTATGGTGGTGCGCCGTCAGCGAGAGGCTGAACGCCCAGCGTCATGGACCCCTGCGTGCGAACTTCCCGCGTCTCGATGGTGATGTTCGGTTTGCAGACCAGGAAACCAATTTCGTACTCTGCTCCAACGGAACTGAAGCTCACCGATGGTACATCAGTGAAGTTGACGAACAGGGAGACGATGTTGATGGCATCTGCCGTACAATTTGTAGAGGCACACTGGACAATCGACATGATCATGGCACCGTCCGTTGGCAAGCTCCCGGTCGTGTGATTGAGAACGGTCACGGTAGGGTCATGCACATTGATGCTCGTCACAAAGAACGAATCATACACCGCTGTTCGGAACGAGCATCAATGCCAAGTACCCCCCACGGGTGAGTGTATGCGTACGAAAGTAAGAGCTTGGGACCGCGACTTCTAGATCGAGACCTTCAAGGTGGACCGACAAGGCGTCGGTGGGAACTTGAGTGCTGTTCATGGTGACGTTGAGTGAAGTCGCTGTGAGATTTGCTGGATTGCCCCAGGTGCAATAAGGATTGAAGCCGATCACATCCGTCAGCCACCGTGCATTTACCGAGGAGCTCAGTTTTGGGGTGGGAACCGCGAATCCAGAGTATGTTCCCTGCGGGTCGCTCGAGACTGAAAATGAATAGGATAGGCCGATTTCTTGCTCGGCCCAAACGATCGCCGCTGAATATCCGGGCGCTGGCGAGAAGACAGAAGGCTCTCGAACCTGGCCTCCCGCAACGGGCCTGGAAGTGTCCGCGATTAGCACACCAACACACACATTGCCGTAGACTTCTTACTGATACAGGGAGAGCGGAGGAATAGCACCAACACGGAATGCTGTGACGGCACCATCTACAAGGATAGGTTGAATACTCACTAAGCATTGTAGTTGGGGTCAGTCGTAATCGCCGAACTGCGTTTCACTCACGTGCTGCGGGTGCCAAGGTAGAGAATGCCAAAATAAGTACTGCCGCGATGGAGCTTGCCACATAGTACACAGAACAATGCTGATGCACGATAGCCGTGATTGATTCGACAAGGCTGTAGGATGGGGTGGAAATCCCGTTGACAACGTTCAGTTCAGTTCCGTGAGTATTTCTTCTGGAGAAAAGGAGGCGGAAAAACTCTTCAGACTATGATAGATCGGTCAGATCGATGAAGCTCTTTGGGCGAAAATGCGACCACCTGAAGATCACTTATAAGGGACCGCAGTGGGAACAGGATGACACTGATAATAACAATGTTGACAGAGGTTATACCAGCCCCCAAGTCGGCTAATACCAGTGGTCAGTGTCAGTGTGCAATGGGCATTCGGACACTCACCGAGCACTCGTGTTGTATCAGTGCGGGGTCCGGACACGTTGGCTGGTACCACCCGATAGTGGACCACGTAACAAAATGCAAGGTACGCAGTACTGATGATAGGAGCGAAGACTATCAATGCCCATTTGCATACAAAAATGAGTGAGGGTCCGCGACCAGCCTGCCGATGATCGAGAGTAGATAACAATGGGAAGCTAGACGCTGGGGTCTTCTCTACGTCGCGCGGGTCCTCTTCAATACCATTTGCGCTGTCTGGACGGGGTGTGGTGGAGGAAGGGTCACGGTAGTCCGATTCAAGGGCCACGTTGTTCTTAAACATCCGGCCCAGCTCGAAACTAAGGGGTACTTTGGTGCGTGAAGCCGAAATTTGGGATCATCTATATAAAAGAGGGCACGTGATTATCAGTCATCGCGCTGAAAGACGTGATTGAAGCCAGGACGACGGGATGGCGAAATGGGCGTTGATATGGTCATCATCCCTGAACAACGCATGTGGCGACACTTCTTTTTGCGGAATAAAAGTTCACAGCCTGATGCTATTGACAGATCTTTCTCGGCAGCAAGTCAGGACGTGGGCGCAATCCCTCGGCTGAGCTGGCGTAAATCTGGCAGAAGCGCACTGTCGCAATTCGGAAAGTCCAACATTCTGTGCGCTCTGTCGCGTAGGTGAGGCATCTTTAGAATGGGCACAGCCCCCGGGCACGGCCTGCTCAACTTACAAGAGATACGATGTACGGGGGGCCTTTGGACTTGCCGATAGCCTTCGGCATGGTCGCTCCACCGTCATTAGCGCTGGCAGGTATCATGGTGCGTATTCGGGGTGGCTCACCTACCCGACCCTGCACAACCCCCATCGGGGCATATTGTGCAGTACGGTACAGTACACCCCTGCTACAGGCCCCCTGGGTGGCTGCACTTGCCCGCCAGAATGACCCCTGGTAGGCTATTGTGATGGAACCAGCAGGGTATAGCGTGAATCTCCCACGCGATGATTGCGCCCTGATTGATCAAGAGCGCATTTGATGCACTGGAAACCACCACAGCAACGATGGCCGGATGTGGAATTTACCAGCTCGTGGTCCCATGACGTATTTTAGCCCAGGCGGTCTGACAGAATTCCCCGTTGCCTGTTCGAGATGCTGTTGCTGTATGTCGTCTCATCGCTGCACACTTTTGCCCGAGCTGATCCTAGTAAGAACGCACCGTGAACCCCGTTGAGCGTCACTGACCTCATCTCAAACAGCATGGGTCAGCCTCCCAATGAATGTTCCCGTGGATATGTCAGATACGATCTTCAACGGGCCGCTTGTTCCAACGCTATACGGGACGCCTCCTCAGTTGATCAACACCACTCTCGACCTCAACACTGCCAAGGTTGCAGTCTATTCAAGCGACTGCGTTTTGTGCAGCGGGAACACGTCTTTTAATCCAACCCTGTCTTCCACATTCCAGGTATCAGTCATACATCTCTTCGTCGTCTCTGCCGCCCGACATACCGGTCTTTCGCCCAGACACTGAATCATTCATGGCCATACAGCACAAAGGCCTATTTTGGAAACATGAGCAGCGATGCAATGAGTTTCGGAGGTGTCTTATCTTTACCGCAGACCGAGTTTGGTTGGTCGCTATTCCGTGCCCCAGCCCTCTTTTTCCCTGTCTGACCGCTGCCTGACGTGCTAGGCCTCATTGAATCAGGTGGCGACAGCTCGCTCAGCTACCTCCTGTACAACGGGCGCTTGGGTATCTTCCCCGATCCGACCAACGCTACGGCTGCGTCCGAGCATTTCTTATCTCGACTATACGCAAGCAACCAGCTTCTCAATCCGGTGATCGGCATGAGATTCGATCCGCTCAATCCAAAAATTACCGTCGGGGCGTTGGACGAAAACGATTATCAGGGCGCACTGAATTGGGTGCCCATCACCACTCCGAACGCTTCGTGGCCATTCCGAAACATATTCACTCTGGACGGGTTAAAGGGATACAACGGCAGCACCTTGCCCAACTCCTCCGCTACGTACGCGACCTTGGATTCAGGTATGTAGTGTCGGCGGGAGTCAGCGAGCTCGGTTTGCTGACGAACTGCTATCGACGGATCCTATACGTTGACAGTCTTTGTCGGTGTTGATGTACCCCAGCTGACGACCTACCTTAATGAAACGGGGTACGCTGGTCCGATCAACTATACGATCGAGGACACTGGCCTGGTGGCATATGTCTGTAACTCATCTGAGTACACACCCTACGTGGCTCTCACCGCCACGATCAACGGCGTGGATTATCCCATAGATTCCACGGGAAACCTTTTGCGCACGTCCTCTCCGCTCTCGGAATGGGGTACTTGTACTGTTGGGCTGTCTGACTGGCATCCATCAGACAATTACATCAATTTGGGATTGCCATTTCTGAGGAGCGTCTACTTGTGAGTGAATCGACGTCGTGAGCACTGACTAGAAACACTCACCGCTCATGACCTCGTCGGCCCCCGATCATGCAGGGCGTACCGCTTTCCCACGGACTCGTGTCCTGGGTTCTATGGCTTTGCGTTTCCGTCGGGAAACATCAACCGGACCTCCTCCCAGATCACGCAGACGCCCGCATCAACGCCGACTCAGAGCGCCCAGTGCCTCGCATTTGCCAGTCCTACGGCGACACCGTCGCCGAGTTTCGACACGGTCCAGCAGATGCGGATGTCGACGCAAAAGTACCGGGTGTGGGGAGAGCAGACGGTGGTTGGTCTGTTCGACGAGAGCGCTTTAGGAAGTGGGATCGCATGGAACATGAGTGCTTGAGTGGCTGGTAGAGGTACATGGTAAGTTCAGTAGCTTCGATTGCCATGCGGGTGATCGATTGGACATGCAAGCACGTGATCTATATATTTGAACGGGATGTGACTGGATCAGCCTGTTACAACACGCGAACCGGTGCTTCGCTTTCTGCCGCTGCCGTCAACGCGAGAAGTTTTGCGTCAAGAGAACCCAGAGAAATCTATATTGCAGTGTTCATCTGTAGAATTGAGACTGCCAGATTCCAGGAGTTGCTACCGAAGACGGTGGGCCAGGTCAGCATGTGCCACGGAGTGGCCGATGAATTTTAGTTAGATGCCAGCCGCGTATGCACTGTACGTGGCCATGCAATACGCAAATCAAAGAACTGGTCGCGGGAGACTGCTGTTTACTGATTATCACATGTAACATGTACCGGCAGTTCGAAGCTGCCAGTGAACGGCTAACCAACTTGAAGGCCGCACTGATCGACGCAGTGAGCCAGAGGTGCAGGCGTGCACTTCACTGCTCTCTTCGACATCTCTCTCCACTCCTTCAACGTCCTTTTCTTGATACTTGACGTGCGAACGGGTATGCCATCTTCGTCAATGGTTTTAAAGAACTCTCCATCCCCGGAGGCCGATTTGACCACTGTAAGGATGGCGAACGCGCAACATTCGCCTTCCCGCCCACGTACGAATGAGTCCATAAAATCTACAAGAACGCACCTCGGCATGTGGGCGTTGACGCAAATTGACTCCACAACATTGCCGGTGGGATCGGATCTCGGAGGGCAAGCGCACGCCCATACAATTCGCAAATAGCGTGCGTGATTCGCTAGTATGGCGCCGTTTCTTGACCGTTGAGACATGGCCCCGATTACCGACGTTCTTGGGAAGAGACGAGGAGTGCAAACGGCGTTACGGCTAAGCAACTACGGAATATTCTCGCCTTGCTTGCACTGCGTCGGCCGATCTAAGCCCGCGCCGTAGCTCAAGCTTCTGAAGCAGCTCTAGGATGGACATCGAAAACGAAGAAGAAAGGCTTGGACGAACGTATGACACTTGGCACTGCGTTGAGCCAAGTCGAGTGGAGCATTCATATTTGTGACGTGTCCTCGAGTGAAGTCAAGTGTGTTTGTGCGTACGCTCGTGTGTCGGCGATCGCCTGTGGGATACCAACTTCAACAGACAGCATATGGACGTGTGGGCAGCCAGGAAAGATGCACCACGACCAGTACGATCGAGGCCCAGTGGGATTCGGGCCACACTATTGGCTGCATATATCAGCAGCTGCTGCAGGACCACACTCAGCATCGGATGTGTATAGCGATCTACGTACTTGCGGAGATTTCTCACCGAGATTGGGAGCAGGCATAATTTTCTCAGCGCGGCCAAGTTATCTTAGGCTCGGTAGATGAACGCTGAACTCAGGTAGATTGTGTTTGTCTGCGTAACCCCATCCATTCAAGTACATCCTGCGTCCACGACGGTACACTCATCATGGCTACGCCCCTTGTCTCTGATGGTCAATACCAGATCACCAACATCGGCCATGGCAATGTTTCTGCTGACCTCTACTGGGGTGCTAAGTTCGGGGTGATCACTATTTTCAGGAACACCCAGATTGACCGTCAGAAGGTACTTGAGCACCTGTGTTGAGCGAGAGCTGGATAATCCCTCACTGATCTAACAGTGGAGCGTAAGGAACCTTGGCAATAACCAGATCATCCTCGAGAGTGTCTCCACTCCTGGAACCTTTGCGGGCACATACAGTGAAACCCGTGTATGTCCACTGGCGGGAGGGGTAGAGAGGCCCAGGGTCCGCTTCTGATTAGGGCAACCTGGATTGTTCTACAGTACGCTGCAATCGTTGGTTCTGTGAGCCCGACCATCTGGACCCTCCAGTCTGTCCCTGGTGGTGAAAACAAGTTTCGGTACGTCTGATACTCCACGTTCGTTTCCTCACTCGACATTGGATGCCCTCCCTTCATCAAGCATCACGACCGCGCTCGGTGAACTTGCCTGGTACGTAGAAAACAATGGCAATAATGCTGCAGTAACGTGCCCCTCGCTATACCGGAATGTTCGAAGACCACTCACACGCGTCCAAGATAGATCGTCCTTGAGCATCCCTCTTCTGATTCAGAAACGAGGGTGCAGTGGAGTTTCAACTGTGTCTGAGCGCAAGCCTGCTTACCATCACGAGTCGCCGACTGTCTATGTTACTCACACTTTCCCTGGTTGTGCGATTCAATCTATGAAAAAAGCAAAAAGGGCTTGGCAGGGAAAAGAACACAGTAGACAAAGAGAAGTGGACGATACTGAAGCAGTTGTATTTGAATGAAGTTTATGTGTTTACCAGAACAAGTTGGGGTGTTCACGTTGGACGAACTTGTGTGTTGCGTTCTACGCTTTGAGCTGGCGGGAACGAACAAGTAAAGGAGCAACTTGCGACACTCTACCCCCTGCGTCTCCAGTCACCTCGCCTCTCGCCTCCCAACGAGATCTCCACTCCGACTGGCAACTCAACCTCCGTCTGTGTCGCCATACCATTCACGGGGCTGGGTTGCTCTATCGCTTGGGGCCTAACTTAACCTTTCCCCAAGAACTCGCAGCCGGGTGAAACATGATCGATTGATCGGTGGTCTTGTCGGAACGGATGCTAGTCGGGTTCCAGCCAGGAAATATGAGTGAAGGCAAAAGTAGCGCATACAATGTCTCCAATGTTGCATACAGCACCCACGTTGCAGACCTCTGCTGGGGTACCCCGTCCGGGGCGATGACTGTTTACCTGTCCAACGAATTAGACTACCAGAATGCACGCACGGATGGTTGACATCCGGAGCGAGGGAACGATAGTGCAGTCTCAAGAATACCAGTAACAACCAGATCGTCCTCGAGAGCGTCCACGCTCCTGGCACCTATGCGAGCACACACAGCCGCCCATGTGTGTTTGCTTCTTGGAACTCTATGGTTGAACCCGTAGCAACCGATGAAGATGCCGATTCCGACGTTGATCAATGGTCATGATATGCAGCCTCAAGACCAACTCGACCAGGCCGGATAAAGATGGACCGGGTTACTGCGAGTACTAGCGAACCACGAGTGATTCTGCGTACTTGGTGGAAGGCGCTCGCGCGTCGTAATTTCCAGCAGGCTGCTGCTGAGTCAGCCTACTCGGTACGCGTTTTGACCGCCATTTCTTCCACTCGAACCCACTCCCGGAGCTCTTCTGCCCGGGCACAGTGGAGGCCATTCGCCCTGAAATGTCCTTCGCACGCGGCTTCCGTGCGGGTACCACGTTCCGCGCGCGCCAGCTGGCCTCCAGACAGCCAACACCATCGCACGCGATCCCTTCCCGGCGCGCGGGCTCTGTGACTGCGAACCCACTAGTCGGTCAGAGATCCTTTACGTCTTCGAGACTCTCCTCTGCGAGGTTTTCGCCGCTCTTGTACCATCCACGCTGGCCAAACAACAAGTCGGACGACCCCACCGACGTCCCCGAGCCGGACGAGTCCGACGCCGCCGAGTCGACGGGCAAGAGTGATGACCACGTGCGCACGAAGAGCACGCAGGACGAGGATCCCGCCGGTTCCTCAGCAAGCGCGCCCCCCTCGTCCTCCTCGAGCGGGGACGGGAGCGATCCAGCCGACTCTCAACCTCCTCCACCCCAAAGAACTCCCACGCCGAGCTCGATAGCCAAGCAGTCCGTGCCCGAAGTGTATCCGCAGGTCCTCGCGCTCCCCATTGCTCGACGTCCCCTCTTTCCCGGTTTTTACAAGGCTGTCGTCGTTCGCAACCCCGCCGTCGTCGCCACCATTAAGGAGATGATGAAACGCGGTCAACCCTACCTCGGTGCTTTTCTTCTCAAGGACGAGAACACGGACAGCGACATCATCACTGATATCAATTCGGTGTATCCCGTTGGTGTTTTTGCTCAGGTTACGAGCGTATTTTCGGCAACTTCTGGTTCAGGCGAGGAAAAGGAGGAAGGCCTCACGGCTGTCCTGTACCCTCATAGGAGAATAAGGATCACGGAGTTACTCAAGGCTGGAGAGCATCCACCTTTGGCTAACATTGCCCCAGAAGATGCCCAAACGGTCACGCCACCAGAGACGCCGCCTCCATCCCCGTCACCCGAACATGGTCAAGGGGAGATGTCCAAGATTCCTCCTGGTGAATCATGATCACTTTTTCGTGCGGATCGTAACGTTAACAATAGCGATAGGGCCGGTGCAGACGTCGTTTCTGCACAACCATGCCATCTCGATCGTTCAAGTGGAGAATCTTGCCACGCAGCCCTATAACAAAGATGATCAGTATATCCGTGCTTTCATGTCTGAAATCGTCTCGGTGTTCAAGGACATTGCTCAACTTAACCCACTGTTCCGCGATCAGATCACCAACTTCTCGATCAATCAAGTCGCTTCGAATGTGTTTGACGAGCCGGACAAACTTGCAGACTTTGCGGCGGCTGTATCAAGCGGTGAAGTTGGCGAACTGCAAGATGTCTTGGAGAGTCTGACCGTGGAGGACCGTTTGCGCAAGGCCCTCTTGGTACTCAAGAAAGAACTTATTAATGCTCAGTTGCAGAGTAAGCTCTCTCGTGACGTCGACAGCAAGATTGCAAAGAGACAGCGCGAGTACTACCTGATGGAACAGCTGAAGGGCATCAAGAAGGAGCTGGGCATGGAGACGGACGGCAAGGACAAGCTGATCGAGAAATTCAGGGAGCGAGCTGCTACACTAAAGATGCCTGAAGGCGTTCGCAAGGTCTTTGACGAGGAACTGAACAAACTGATGGGCTTGGAACCTGCGGCTTCAGAGGCAAATGTGACTCGGAACTATCTCGAATGGCTTACCCAAGTGAGTTTGACTTCCCATCGGAGCAGCCTGTATGCTTAGTCTTCCCTCTAGATTCCATGGGGTCAGCATTCTCCGGAAAACTACTCTATTGCGCATGCACAAAAGGTCCTTGACGAAGATCACTATGGCCTCAAGGATGTCAAAGATCGCATCCTCGAGTTCCTTGCTGTTGGTAAGCTCCGGGGAACGGTCGAAGGCAAGATCATTTGCCTGGTCGGTCCTCCTGGTGTCGGGAAGACTTCGATTGGAAAGTCCATAGCGCGCGCATTGAACAGACAGTTCTTCCGGTTCTCGGTTGGTGGCTTGACTGACGTGGCTGAAATCAAGGGCCATCGGAGGACGTACGTTGGCGCACTTCCCGGGAAGATCATTCAAGCTCTGAAGAGGGTTGGCACGGAGAATCCCTTGGTGTTGATCGACGAGGTGGACAAGATTGGGCGAGGAATTAATGGAGATCCAGCAAGTGCATTGCTAGAGATGCTGGATCCTGAACAGAACAATGGCTTCCTGGACCATTAGTGCGTTCTCCGATCATTCCATTTGACTGTAGACTCACCTGGGGCATGTAAAGCATGGACGTCCCTGTTGATCTTTCCCGCGTTCTCTTCGTCTGTACTGGTGGGTACTCACGACGGTTCCTTGGCAAGACTCGCTCTTACATCTGTATTAGCAAATACCCTGGACACAATACCCGCTCCTTTGCTTGATCGAATGGAAGTTCTCGAAGTCAGTGGTTATGTCTCGGAAGAGAAAAGCGTCATTGCGGAGAAGTATCTCGGTCCTCAAGCAAAGGAAGCCTCGGGTCTTAAAGACGCAGACGTCCTTCTTGATCCTTCCTCTGTAGATATGCTCATCAAATATTATTGCCGTGAGAGTGGCGTGCGAAACTTGAAGAAGCACATTGACAAGGTGCGATCACCTAGCAAGCTTTCATGTAGTGTCTAAATGTTCTGCTTGCAAACAGATATACCGGAAGGCAGCGCTAAAGTTGATCCAAGACCTTGGCGAGGACACGTTCCCAGAACCGACACTCGCCACGGAAGTCTCCAGCGTGGAATCGAAAACCGTCGAATCCCAAGAGCCACTACCAAACGAACCTTCCGAAACCTCCAGCGAAAGCTCGGTCCACGAACAGTCACCAGAGCGCAAGACTGTGACCACTCACCAACGTCAGCCTCTGAAAGTGCCTGAAAGTATCCATGTTAGGATCACTCCGGAGAATCTCAAGGACTACGTCGGCTCCCCTGTGTACCACAAGGACAGGATGTACATCACTCCGCCGCCGCCTGGTGTTAGTACGGGACTCGGCTATCTTGGAAATGGGTCGGGTGCTGTCATGCCGGTCGAAGCAACGGTAAGCGTCGTCTATCCGTGCCGCGGCTCGAGCTCACACGCAGCAATCAGAGCATGCCCGGCAAAGGTGGTCTGCAATTGACCGGAAAACTCGGCGAGGTCATCCGAGAGAGTGCTCAGATCGGATTGAGCTGGGTCAAGGCACACGCGTACGAGCTCGGGATAACCTCATCGCCGGACGAGCAGTTCTTGACGGATCGCGACATCCACGTTCACATGCCCGAGGGTAGCATCGGCAAGGAGGGACCGAGTGCCGGGACTGCGATCGTGTCCGCCTTTGTGTCGCTCTTTACGAAGACGCGGATAAACCCTGACATTGGTGCCTGATTTTTCTTTCTCTTTTCTGGATACGTGATCTGAAGTGTCTCGTGCGTAGCAATGACCGGTGAGATCTCGCTCGTGGGGCAAGTTCTCCCGGTAGGTGGGCTCAAGGAGAAGATCCTTGCGGCACACCGAGCAGGGATCACGACGATCCTGGCGCCGGCTGCCAACCGAGCCGATATTGAGGAGAACGTTCCTGAAAGTGTCAAGACTGGTATCCAGTTTGTGTACGTGGAAGACGTGAAGGAGGTGCTGCATGAGGTGTTCAAAGGCGAACCGACTGCTGAGCGATGGAAGGACACACTGCCGCTATGAAGAGGGAGCCCTGATTGAACCTAAACGTTGACCGGCCCCCGCGGAGCGACACTCATCCTCCTCGATCAGTGGGAGTACCACTCGACTAACTCTACATTACGTCGATGGGTGCCCGATTTTTCGGATCTCACCTCACACCCTTTTTTTTTCCTCTTGTTTTCTTCGCGCACGAAGATGGAACAATTTATTACGTCTCCTTCGCTTTGCATGAGCACACATAGAAGGCAAGAACATCTCTCTTCTTTTTTTGCTTTGCTCCTTTTATGTCCTTGAATAATCCATCATCTCCCTACCGTACGTGATACAAAAAGTCCTCTCAAGGCAGCCACCCACCAGCTCCCTGTGTATTATCATCATATCTACCCACTTGTGCAATCCCAACTCACAGTTTTTCAAGCCGTCGGAAAAGTGCGGCCTCGGCAGGTTCCTTGTCCACCGATTTCGCGAGTGTGATTACGC
Source organism: Boletellus deceptivus (assembly GCA_038090195.1). Classification (NCBI taxonomy): domain Eukaryota; kingdom Fungi; phylum Basidiomycota; class Agaricomycetes; order Boletales; family Boletaceae; genus Boletellus; species Boletellus deceptivus. The sequence continues at coordinate 34,598 of JBBPMG010000190.1, forward strand.
TGGGGTCAATAAACATTTGGGTGTTCCATTTCGATTGTCGTGAACACTGAGGGTGACCCCCCCCCAAGGGGCGCCCGTGTTATTACATGTCATTGTCCCGGCCCGGGGGTACGTAAACGAAGGCTTACAAACACACGTACGCTATACCGTGATGACCGGGGGAGGGGGCAGGAGGTGACCCACGACCGTACGAGGCGGCGGTCGTCTCATTCCTTCTTTTTTTCTTTCTCGGATCCAAACAGAAAAATGATTGTTGCCGCGCTCAAGTGTGCAACGTATCCAAAACGTCCACATGCGAGTATGATGTCATTCACACGGACGTGATAGCGAAATGAAATCCGGCCAGGGAAGGAAACCGCGTTGGGCGTGCGCCTCTTTTTCTTCTCGTTCTGCGTACCGATCTCGTTACGTGACGAAGCACGGTGCCTCGTTGAGATGCTGGCGTTGTACTGTATGCGGGAACGGGGATGGCCAGCGTTTTTCCGCAGCACGCAGCCAGGGTTTCAAACATGGGTTCCGATCGAGACGGAACAGACGGGTCGTGTACGCCATCGCGCGCTCTCGGGTCGTGGCTCGCAATTGGGAGGCTCGCGTGCGCTCGGATCACGCCCGGGCGGTGGGGTGTGACGGCCAGTATTTTTCAGACGACGGGGGTGAAAAAAAAAGTCGACCTACCCTGAGCGCACGTCCGTCCGTCCGTCCGTCTGGGCGGGTGTGTTTGGTTTGCGTGATGACCGCCCCCCGCTGAGCTTCGCCGCGTGGTCACCTTTTTTTTTTTTGTTGATGATGTGCACGTGGGCTCGGGGAACCGCTGGCAGCGTTTTTTGGTTCACGCCCGGTTTCCGAAACGAGTTCGATCCTGATGGACCTGCCCCGCACTCACCTTGGAGTTCGTTGCCGTGCGCGACCTGTGGGCGGTCGCGGCGCATCCGACGTAGGACGCAAAAAAAATCGAGTCAGCCTGCTCGCGAAAGCGAGGACGTACGTGCACACACAAAGAGGAGGGGGAGGGGGACGTCGCTCGCGTTTTTCTTAGAGTCGCCTGCGACAGCGACGGACCGTCACGGACGAGAGGGACGATGGCCGGCCGGCCGACCGACCGATGGCGAGGGGCGCGTCGAAACAGCGTTCGTCACACACCGAGGCTGTCGCCCCGGGGAAGTGGAACGCTGCAGGTCATCGATTGGCACGCGTGCGCAAACACCGTCTCGCGCGCAAAGGCCTTTTACCGATCGCGCGTCCGAAAAAAAAAAAAGGCACGCCGACGAGCCTGGACACACCCAGCCCAAGGATGTTCGCTGTGGCTCTTTGGAAGTCTGAAGAAAGAAGAGACGGCATGGAGTGATGGGACGCGAGACGGATGGCACCATGATGGCGAGCTAATACGCACGCTTCAAGCGGTCGGTAGGTCCAGGGGTTACAGCATGCGGTACGCTATGGACGGGTTCATCTGTCATGCTGAGTTGTTGGCCGCATTTTTTTTGAATAAAGCCGAACTGAGCGACAATAAACCCGTTACCCGAGTACACTCCCGAGGGCGCCACGAGCCTTATCGTCCCACGTGTGCATGCGTTGGGTGCCTTGTGCTGTTTTCTATCACATCTGGGAGACATTGTTTTGGATCACGTGTGAAGCCTGAAAGAAAGGTCGAGGAACACATTATCCACGTGATCAGTGGCCTGGTGGCAACGACCACCAGGCGCTGGTCGCTGCTGCTGCCCTGGTGCACTCGCGCGCGCTTAGCAGCTTGGTGCTGACACATCTCTGGCGACCGACTCGGTCGAGGCGGCACCGCTGGTGACCTCTTGAACAGGAACTGTACCATACCACGAAAGACAGCGCCCTCAAACACGTTGGTTCGACCCGAGCGATCGATCCTCTCATCGCAGGACGATCTAATTCAATCCTTTGCGGCAGACCTGCGCCACCGTTGCAGGTCCCCATTTCCATGGTTTTCCCTCTCTGTGCACATAACCCCTTAAAGCATGAAACCCAGACAGCTCTATTGGATCCCCGCAAGGCATTCGCGGTCTCTGGGACGTGTTCGTGTGGTCTGTGCGTATTATACGATCGGTTTTAAGACGACGCGCGCCGACTGGACCCCCGGCTTCGCGATGCCACGGTGGGCCCGTTTTGGTGACCCCAACTTCCCCAACATGTCGGTGAACTCTCCGCACTGCGCCTTTGTTGGCGCCAGAATGAGGCTAATCTACGCCCGAAGACCTGACCGCACATCTCCTCGGAGGCCCCTTCTTCCCTGCATCCGCAGTACGTTACCGACGGGTTTCAGGACGACAGAGCGACCGTCGATGACAGAACACAGTCTAATCAAGCCTGCTGATTTCGTTTCGTTTTTCACTCTCAGATCGCTCGCCGAGTCGTCTTCCTGACTTTACCCTCGTTCGGGTGTGGCGAGAGCTTCGATGTATGTAGGACCGTCGTCTCTGTGGCCGAAGCGTGAGGGTGGTATCTAACTGCGACGTGCTTCCACCGGTCCATGAGTCTCGCGATCATCGACGTCGCTCTGGGCGACCTCCCACGTCCGTTTGTCTGCTGTCCAGTTTCACTTTGCTCCCACGCCTTGGTCACGTGCGTCCTGTATTGCCTGGCGCCATGCTCCCGGAGTCCCCGACTGGCGGCGCTGGTTTGGTCTCGCGCCTGGGTAGCCATGGTACGTTTCGAGGTGTGGTGGTCACCTGTGGTCGCTCCTGAATGCGCCCAATCTTGCGCCTACCTCGTCACCTAGCGACGGGATGGTACGCTCACACCGGCGTTCGAACGTGACGTCTGTGGCCGTCTAGCCCCTGCTTGTTCGCCAGGTCACAGGATTCCCCTGCACCATGGCACGGCAGCAGTGCCCCAATTTTACATGCTGTGACCAGTCCCGCACAGACTTGCACGCCCCCGTCGATCACTCGGAAGTGTGGTATGTGGTGATCGACTCCAGACGGCGAACGTAGCTCTGGGGTGGATTCCGCTCCTGATTCGCTCACGCTCACCCCTGGTTCTTTCTTTCAATGCCCAGATCCCCGGACACGGCTCTCCACCGCGACTCTGCTGTGTGTGACGCACGGGTGTTGTACTTCTGTGACACGCACGTTGACGGCCATGTGTTGTGCAGCGGGTGGTGGGCTCATTTATGTCAGACCAGCGTTGGTTGCCCGCCGTTGCTTTACGGCAGAGGCGGACCAGGGTGCATGGGCCACATCCGTTGTCATCCATTCGCTTGTGCGCGAATGGAGAAGAAACGGCCTCGCGGACCCGGCGCATCAAGAGGGCGGCGGGGGGTCACATAAGAGCTCGGTGATTCGCCGGAGCGGCTTAGCCCGATTGGTGCACGAGTGGGACGTGGGTGCCGTTGTGGACCCATTGGTGGGCCGGTTGTGCCAAAGCGGGTTAGATTGTGGCTGGTGTATTCCGTCCGTCCGCTGTTGGTGGCAGGTGACATGCACCCACGGAGAGTCTAGTCCCACCTGAACGCGGACGGTCTGGCATCATTTGGAGAAGCCGGGACGCACAGCATGGCACGCACGTTGCGGTTGGGCGAGGCCAGGATGGAGATCGGTTCCCCGTGGTGCACACTGGATTGCACACCGTCCAGAGGCGTCGACGCGGTGTTACCCCACACCGTCTGACATGGGAGTGGGCGAGCGGCCGCGCCTCAGACGAGATCCGCAGCTCCCCCACGGCCACATCGCCCTGGATCGAGACGCGGGGTCCCGCAGCTGATCCAGCACTCGGGGGGGACATTGCTGGCCGGGCGTGGCCGATGGCGTGCAGCACGTGTCTGCCTCCGCGCGCGAGTGCCTGGCGCAGGGGCCGGGAGGAACCGGAACGTGCCCACGGTGGAGAGCGCGGAGATTACGTGTGATTCACATGACAGACCGCACGAAAATAAAAAGAAAGAAAATAATCATGCAAATACTTATCCTCGTTCAAGTAATCGTCCGACTCGGCCCGGCTTTGTTGAGCTCTTTTGGCGCGATTTCCACCTGGATGCCAGCTCGTCCAAGACCCACCACGCCGCCCCATCTTGTCCTCCGCCTCCCATCCGCCCCGACGACGCTCACGACGCCCACGACACCCCTCTGAGCCCCCCGCCCGCAGCCCACGGATCACCCGTGCTCCTCGGTCTCGTCATCAACGAATCGTGATCGTTTCAACGAGCGATACTTCTGCGCTTCCGCTTTCTGCCTCGTCTCCTCCTTCGCGAGCCCTCGTCGTGCATCCCTCTCGTCGCCCCCTGCCCCTCTCCCCACCCATGCTCGCCTCCATCCCCGTCCCCATCCTCACTCTCACGGCAGAGGCCGTCAGGGACCTCCAGGGCCAGGACGCGCTCTACAGTCTCTGGACCGGTAAATTCGTGCACTTCCACGCGTGCTGGCGTCGTCTCTGACCCTCTTCCCCGCTCAGTCTTTACAAAGTGCAAAGAGTCCGTCCAGGATGGCCGCCGCCTCGAAAACATCTCCTGGCGGCTCTGGTACCGCGAGCTCGTCCAGGCGCATCGGTCCTGCCACCTGCACACCCCGGCACCGACAATATCGCCTCCAAAAAGCGACCGATGTCCTCCCTCGTACTTTTCCGCGCCTCCCAGCGACAGGCCGTCACTCAATGGTGGGGGTCAGTGCCCTTTCCCCAAAGTTGCCTAGTCTAGTTCCATTTGGGCTTTGCTCACCCTTTTCTGTTTACCTTTCTCGTAGTCCTTTCATCTGGACTGCCGTCCCCTTCTGATCAATCATCGCCATCACCGTTGCCACCCCCAATGTCCACTGTCCCGTCAACACCGGAGCGCCCACGGATGTCCCCGCATTCTGCCGCATCGACTCTCGACTCGTTTTCCCGCAGCAAATCAACGGTTTGCGTCGGCCGCGTCATCGTTGACATGCTACCGAACCACCTTGCTCTTCCCCGGCGCAAGCCATCGTCCGTCACCCCGACCACGTCCACGGTGGTGTCCTCCACGCCTCCGCCGATCGTGCAGCCATCGGAACTGTG
>JBBPMG010000191.1:0-16963 GCA_038090195.1 Boletellus deceptivus
GGCGAGACAAGATTCCAGTTGGATCTCGCTGGACTAGTTTCCTTCTACGATACCCAGCTTGCGCCCTCGCTTGTGGCCGCTCGAGTCGGTCAAGAAAGATGGGACCATCGGGTGAAAGACATCTCCAAGGAAGACCTATCGGCTGTAAAGTCAAGATTGGCAGCAGCCCTGATCAGGCCCTCGGGTCTGTCGAGTGGTATCGACTGGAAGACACTCGTTCAGGTTATAGTTGACCGATTCGCCGGACGTCTCGAATTGACACGTCACTTACTGAACTCGTCGGTGACGGACACAAACCAACTCCTAACTTTCTCCCGAAAGGTTCAAACCCAGCTGAGAATCATGTTGACATCTTACATCTTGCTATCAGCCACGCCAACCCGCCCGTCAAACGAGGCCGACTTGGAATGGGCAAGGCCGATATACAAGCATTGTGCCACGACGCATACGCGCTGGATGGACTCCCTGTTAGATATCATGACCGACTCTGAGAGGTTACTTCTTCGGGCCATCAGAGGGACCAGTCGGGAGATATGCCGTGTAGTAACGAAAATGTGGGTTACTGGGGTGTATGCAGGTGTCGACTTGTCGTTGAACACAAAGGAATCCCCCGACACCGCAAAAGTCGCTCAAGTTTGGGGCGATTGGGTAGGAGATGTAGACCGGCTGATGAGATGGCTCGACTGGAGCGTGTGGGTCAAGTGTGATCCCGATTGTGGCCCTGAGGTGCCTTCATACGTTCCTATGTGAACTTTGCATGCTCATGTGCGGTTCATGAACGACTGACAGGCAATATGCTACTTGCCTACGTGGCCCTTCGGTTTTCCCTATTCTCCTCTGCCTTCGACGGACGATGGTCAGCTGACAGACCCAGGTAGAGAACAGGAGCGATTGACCGGATCGGAAATGCGGACGATGGTGATGCAAAGCCTCACGAAGGAGTTATCGGATATTATGAAGTCTGGATCGGAAGACTGGATTCGTCCCCAGCCAAGATGCCTTAGACGAGTCGAACCCTACGAGTTTTGATGGCCTGGGAGCGGAAAGTCATCTCCACTCGTCGACTAGTTCGCTCCACCTTGGTTTTCTTTAGGTGATTTTGGAGTGTTGACCATGTGTTTTGGATTTGGGGGCTAACAGGCCCGGGGGTCCTGCCGCCTGGTTTATGGTTAGCGCACGAGCATCGAGTAATATGGTGTACACAGGGACTGATTAGAGTACGATGGGCAGCAGTTTGAGACAGGATTTCTGAGCTCTCTTTGAACCAGCCCTCCAGGACTGTAAGTGGCCAACTGTTTGGAAGGAGCCGACAACGCGCTGTCTGTGGCACGGGCGTTTTATCGAGGATGGCTGCTTCCACAAGCGATGTGGGCACCGTCGTTCCCATAAGGATTCCGCTCTAAACTATTAGGGAGACGTGATAGGCGGTGTTGGATCTTCAAGAAAGCCTCAGAATTCAATGGAGCAAGTGGTTGAACGCGCACGTCCAATATTCGTTTGGAGTTGCCCTGGCGCCACGAAGGCATGGTCACAGCCACGACATATTAGCATTGTTCCGCTTGCCCTCGTCCCCTTTGACCATCTGTTTCCTCTTCTCTGCTTGACATCCCCCCTCCCCAAGATGGTGGTGATATGAAACGCCTACGTCATCAGTGCTCGGAACCGTATCAGCGGAAACAACTCGAGGGGTAAGATGTCGTGCGTCTGGAAAGTACCGTCGGGGAACTATTGGCACCATCTGGTGGAGGTGAGCGCAGCAAAGCCAGGACTGAACCCAACATCAATGACTTCAGCGTCGACCTTTTCTTCGTCCGTGCTTGTAATGAGCTGTGCCTCTCGTCCTTGTCGACAGCCATGCCGCGGTCCTCTACCAACGTTCTTGCGAGCGACCTCGCTCTTGAACTCTCCTTTATCCAAGCCAAATGGTCGCGCAAGGAAATTTCTCTCTGTACTGGTGCTCCAGTTATCCCTGCCTCATCTCCACGACTCTCCGTCACCCACATCCTTTTCTCCCCTCTCACTCCATTGCCCCACCCCCTCGGTGCCGCGGTCACCCCTGTCCTACCGTCACGGGCCTCGTTCGGTGTCGTCTGCCGCACCTTACTACCATCTTCCTGGCCAAGAACATGGATAGCGTCCCACGTCCTTTCTCATCGGTGCGATGCTCTCGCAGTCCCCCCACCACGGCATGTTCTATCCGTTAGGTTTCCCTTCTATACGCGTTGCGTGAGCCACCGGGCCCTTCTGTCACCTGGAAATGAAGCTCTTGACCAGTATTATATCCAGGATTTTCGCTCCTGGTTGGAATGCGCTCCGTGCTCCTCTGACTACCCATGAATGTGTATCATCCTGCCCGACTACACGCCTCATCTCTTCGACCTCCGAAGGACAAACCAGTACAAAGACACTTATCATGGGACTGGCCAATGCAGGTGCTGCATCTTTTCTGACAGGAAACCATGGTTACGTCCAATAGACGAGGACGAATCTAGGAAGAGGGAAGCAGAAGTAAATCCTGTTACATGTTTCGATTGTGCGCCGGTTGGATACCTCCCCAGACTATTATGGTATATAAAATTCGCCGAGCTCCAACCCGCAACTGCAATCTACTCGACGAAGGATTCGGCATACTAAGGCTCTTCCCGTAGTGCGGCGTCTGGCTACCCACAGTCCCCGGCGTGTAACACATCTCGACCTCGTTGCAATGCAGCGAACACCTCTTTTCAGTCTTATCGTATTCTTTCTGATCCCCGCGCTTGCTCGCCTGGTCCCTTTACGCCCTAGTCACTATTGGCAGCTAGAGAACCAAGCTGTTCTCGGCGACGAGGACCGAACGGAGTGGGAGCTTGAGAGATTCCCACACCCCAATGACACTGATCACCTCGTGTTCGAGACAGTGCACTCTCTCTTTCAGCACTGGCCCAACACCCGTATGAGGAATGGTGAGTGATGCATGGGTTTACTCGACTTTACAGAACGCATTTCTCTCCAGGTCACAGCATTGTGCCGGCTGTCATCCCGAAGGGTACACTCCTCTATTATGGTGCGAACGCAACGGAGTTACCACCTGGGCCAGAGTGGGTTGCCACAGATCCTGAGCATTCCTATATCTTCTGCCGGGACAAAGTCCAGTTTTATCACCCCCAGGATGGGTGCTGGCATCTTACACTCATGACTACTCGTCCTCTCAAGCTCGTGTATTTTGATGGAAGTAGTGGTGCAAAGCTTCCATACGGATCAATGGACACGCAACACCTTCTTGCATGGGGTGAAGCACGCCCCGAAGACATATGGGATGAATTTCAACTAATTGAAGACCTCTGCAAATGGGGAGAAAACTTGGGCGTAGATGGGTTTGTGAGGTGAGTATTTAACCGTCTGTTGGCGCTTTTTTACATTAGGCGCTGTTGCAGGATGGAAATGGATTTGTGAGTAGTTGTTTCCGTTGTAACGTGGCTCTCCTGTGAGCGGTCTTAGCGAGGCCATGCTCTGTGACTTCACCTCTGGTGTTGGCGTTGTTTCTTGGACAAATCTAGCGAGTTTTAAGCCCGCCCCACCGTTCTGGCGTAAGTGTTCTCTCGTCGCATGCTTTACTTGACCAATGCCAAGGTGGCTTCTGATAGCACCATTCGTTCCATTCGAAGCGGTGAATTCTGGTTCCTGGCACAATCACTTCCCGGGCGAGACTCGCATCCAACCAGACCTAACTGGATTGGTTTCCTTCTACGACACCCAGCTTGTGCCCTCGTTAGTGGCCGCTCGAGTCGGTCAAGAAAGATGGGACCATCGGGTGAAAGACATCTCCAAGGAAGACCTATCGGCTGTAAAGTCAAGATTGGCGGCAGCCCTGATCAGGCCCTCGGGTCTATCGAGTGGTATCGACTGGAAGACACTCATTCAGGTTATAGTTGACCGATTCGCCGGACGTCTCGAATTGACACGTCACTTAATGAACTCGTCGGTGACGGACACGGACCAACTCCTAACTTTCTCCCGAAAGGTTCAAATCCAGCTGAGAATCATGTTGACACCTTATCTCGTTTTATCAGCCACGCCGTCCGATCCATCGGACAAGGCGGCGCTGGAGTGGACTGCTCCGATTTACAAGAAATGTGCTGTGGCACATACGAGCTTCATGAAGTCAGAACTGGACACTATGACTGACTCAGAGAGGTTACTCCTCCGAGCCGTACGCGGAACGAGTCGGGAGGTTTGTCGCGCGGTGACAAAGATGTGGGCCACCGGAGTATATGCGGGCATCGACCTGTCACTGAATACAAAGGAGCTCCCTGACGTCGTCGAGGTAGCCCAGGCTTGGAGGACTTGGATGGAGGACTTGGACCGGCTAATGGGATGGCTTGACTGGAGCGTGTGGATCAAGTGCGATCCTAGCTGTAGCCCTGAGGTGTGTTCGCCAAGTCGTCATGTGAATGTTGTATGCCCACATTTGACTTAAGAATGGTCCACAGGAGATGTGCTACTTACCCACGTGGCCTGTTGGCTTTCCTTACACCCCTGTCCCTCCTACAAGCGTCGGCCGCAGGGCCAGAACTGACATGCGACGCAGAGTCGTGGAAAGCCTTGTAGAGGAGATATCGAGAATGGTCGAGCCTGTGCCAGACGAATGGATTCGCCCGACACCAAGGTGTATTACACGAGTCGACCCCTATGAGTTTTGATGGCTATTACATAAAAATGCATACGATTTGTGGTTTATAGCCCCGCAAGCTGTTGGTTTGCTTCCGAACTCTGACTTTTCTGTTGGTATGATTGCTTGCCGAGGAACCAGGGGCCCCAGAAACGGTAGACGGGCCATGTGTCACACTATATTTGGCTAACTGTTTGCCATCCTCCGATAAGGAAGCCGGATACCTACGGACCTAAGTCCCTGCCTTATCTGGTCCCACCAAGCTTATGTCTTCATTCGTGTCGATCAGGAAAGACAAGACCATTGGGTGCGAGATATCTCCGAGCAGGGTTGACTAGCTGCGAGATCCAGACTAGAAGGAACTTTGATCAGACCCTCAACTGGGAGAGGGTTGTGACTGGCCGATTCGCGCAATAGCATGAACTGACGCCATTGTTGTTTTGTTCTTCTTTGCCACGTCAACCGTCCCGTTGGACGAGGGGCGATCGAGGATGAACGAAACCTATATATGTACATATAAGCTATTTGCCATGACGCACACGTTCTCCGTGGAGTTCAAGTTAGGTTCTCTGGCCGATCCAGGGTCGTACGAGGAACCAATAGGAGATCTGTTGTGAGATGACGAGGATGTGAGCTGCCCGGGTATGTGCAAGTATCAACTCTTCGTCCAACAGGGAGTTTCTCGACCGTATGCAAAGACGACTTGGATTTGGCAGAAAGTGAGCAGAAGAGCCACCTACTGATATAACTCGGCTGGGAGTGGATGGGGAAAGCTTGGTGTGCGACCCTGCTATAGTCCCATTAGAGGTGTGTTTGTCGTGCGACACACGTGGACCTGTACTGATCTGAATCGCAACTCGCGAATACTGCAGCCAACTGTTGAGGGCCGTCAATTGCATAGCAACGCTCGCTTTCGGTTTCCCCGGTTGGTGACGACCTGAGAATATGGTATGGTCGACTTCGTCATTTCCCATGCCCTTCGGGACCAGTCTTGGGGCATTATCATGGGGTGTATGGGTCGTCAGGGGTCGTGCGATGGTAGCCGAGCACCCTGGTTGTATCCTTAGACAAGGCTGCATGTTCCTGTCGCACCTGAAAATCGTGGGAAAGCGCAGCCTCACTCAATAGCAGTCTCAATGGCTCGTGAGAACTTGCCCTCCGCAGCCTGCCAATAGACTGTCTGTTAGCGGTACACACACACCGCGCCGTCAATCGCTCCCATCTCCCCCCGCCGTCCCACGCCCCCCTCAGAGCGCCATAACCCCCAGCAGGAACGGGCACAGGTCAACTCAATTGCTGGCATACCTGTGCTGTCTTCTAAATTGTCATACCTCCCATGCCAGCCACCAAGCATGTAATACTTCCCAAAGTTGCGTCATGACAAGGGGAGATGAGGCTACGATTTACAAAAAATTCATCGGTGCAAGGGAAACTCGCCGAGTTCTGCAGGAAGCCAACCTGGATGAAACAAACAGTAATGGGCAAGCACAAGGCAGCTGTGTAGAGTCCTGAGGACTCCCACTGCCCAGTGTGTTTAGTGCAGTGGATGCGAGCGCACCCTGCATACCTCATGAAGGCACCTGATGACATGGAGAGGACCTCAAAATCTATTACGCAAGTTGCCTATAAGTCTATGATGTACACCCTAAATGCCGCAACGAGCTGAGGAGACTGCACCCTGCATGCAGGTAAGCCCAGCTGTAGGCAGGACCTATACAACGCAACCCCCGGGTTTTACTCCTGGCTTCCTCGTCTCCCCTCCTACTAACTCTTGGCTGGATCGTCTCACTCCAACCGCTCTCGCTGTCTCCTCACCTCGATCTCACCCAACAGCATGTTCACGAGCATGGCCTGCCGGCAGACGTTCTGTCTGTTAGCAGATCCATGCTCATGCACATAGTAAGATAGGCCCCTCAAGGCGCTGCGACCATCGCGGACAATTCACCGGCACATTTACCTGGCACCGCGGCCCGTCCGGCAGCTCCCATCTCGTTGGGAAGGCGGCGAAACGAGGTTTTAGCAACGGGAGGTGGTCTCCGCGAGTCCGAGATCAGTGATCTACCAATTACTTAGGCAGCACAACTCTCGGGCGACACCCCGGTCGCCGGCCGCGACACTGCGTCGCATCTCCTTTGGAAAGTGGGCTGACTGGATGTTAGAGGGCGGGCTGTTCACATATACCTGAGGGACCGTTCGGCTCGTATGTGAGGGGGTGGTCACGCCTGGCATGCTTTCGTGTTTCATCCCCGTCGGGAAGGAACGTTAAAATCAGACAATGCTGGCGACCTCGTGCCCACTCATCGTGGTAACGACCCCCTAAAATTTTTACCCACTTCCTGCCCCCTCTACCCCCCCCCCTCCCCCTCTGCTCGATCGGGTGCTGTCGTCGAGTGTTTTTCTCCCCTGGAAATACGATATTACCTCACCACGGCTATGCATGCCACTCAGACGCTTGCCGAAAAAAAAATGCTCCCGTGTGCGTGTCACCACCTTGCCATTTTTGAATAGGCTGACGCCGTAGGTCATGTCTTCCTGTCTTGTCTACCTGCTACGGTGCGGCATGCCCTGCTGTCACTTGCACTGCTTCGTTAGCACGACCAAACAGATGTCAACGACTCGACTCGTCTGAGACGCAACCAACACAGTGGCAACACTCACGTCCGTCGTCCTCGACGAACAAAAAAAAAAGAAAACAAGTTTCAAAGAGGGTGCAGAAGAGCGCTATCGCTCGGGGGCCGTTCGCGAGTTAAAAGACGGAACAGAAGAGCGGACTGGAACGGAGGGCCACGAGGTGGATGGATTGACACGTTCGGAGATGCGGCAATCCCAGCTCAGAGCCGAATTGCCTTTTGGACAATGGTGTAAACATGTATGATGTATCGCACACGGAACAACTGAGTGGTATCGTAAACACAACAATCGATGGGTATTCGACGCGCCCCTACATCGTAAGATCCTTCTGCGATTTATGTATAAATACCTGAAGATAAAGGAATGGAAAAAAAAGGCAAATCCAAAAACAAGCAAGGTGTGTGGCAAACGACAAGCCCCCCAAAAAAGGAAAGTAGTAAAAATAATAAATAAGAGTAAAAAATATTGTGCGTGCACGCACGGCGTGCGGGACATCGATCAAGAGAGCACTGCGTTCCCGGGATTTTGACCATATTTCAGTGTGTTGATACTCCCATGGCGGAAGGGTCGCGTGGTCGCGTTATCCCTCTGTGACTCGACGAATACCCACGCGGGTACAAACCCGGTGTCGGCGCGATCGCTGTCGCGCCCAGAAAGACAGGACACGCGTGAAAAGCGTGCTGTGTCTCGAGAAACAAGGCACCAGCCGTCATCAAACGACTGGAGGACCGCAAGCCGCTCGCCGTATTGGTAAATCCCCAATTCGTCCGGCAGGACAGGCTCGAAGAGCTGGCGGACCATCCTTTGCTGCGGGGGAAACGAGGGGCTGACGGGAGACAGGCAAAAATTCAATTTAGAGGAAGAGGGGCTTTGGACGTAGTAGGAGAATCTGGAAGAAGATCTGTTGTGTCCGGGGCGCGGCGGGCTGAGAGTCACCCGCAGGCGCGGGCGAGGTGGCGCGATGGCTATTGGATGTTGGAACGTTATTTTGGGAGAAGTGGGAGGAGGAACTTCGAGAGGGGAGGGCACGCCCGCTTCAAAGTCATGAGAATACGAGTCGCGAGGAACGCATTTTTCAGGGATGGAGATCCACGACCTAGATCAGACCAGGGTGGGGAATACTTGAGTGTATTGACACACGGACAGAACGATCGCCTATACCTGTGCGATGAACGAGTTGATTCTGCCATTTGTGGACCGTCTACATCCTTGGATTTGGAGAATCCCGCATCCCACACTTCAACTTGATTTCTGGCTGCCTTGGATCGTAGAAAACAACGTAGGAAAAGCAGAGATATTAATACAACAACAACGACGGAGGCAACGACAAGGCCGCCTGCGATGTAGCGGTCGATAACCGCATCATTTTCTGGTTGCGGAGGTGGAGGCGACGCCATAGAATCGGAATAGCAGTGGAGGGCAAGGAGCGTGAGTTATAAAGAGAGGAATTGCTGGCACCGTCTAGTACGTTCGAGCATGAGCGGGGGAAATGGGGGCGAAGTTTGCCTAGATTATTTTATACTGACGAAATGGCAGTGTAAATTGAGTGACAGGGAGATCATAGATCGGTTGGTGCCGCATCTCTCGCTAATTGGTCAGGAGGTCGATATACTCACAGCCCTGACAGCACGAGGTCGCGACTGTCATTCAATCGAAGATATCTCGTGTCCAGGAGCCAACCCACTGCTCGCCAGTTACAAAGTGTTTGTCGTAGGGCGGAAGTGATGGTACGCGAGAGGTGTGCAGGGCATGGTCTAGCTACTGATACTAGCTACTGAATGGCGAAGATAAGCCCATTGATTCGGGGCCCAGGAGTGTAGGTTGTACCTGTTTGGTCCTATTAGACACCGACGCGGACCGACGCGGACCGAAGTCCAACCCAAAGGTTACATAGATTTGAGCCTACTTACTTGGGAGACCATGACCGCAACATGTCCATGGAACCACTTTTCTCGTAGCCATTGAAGCAGCCACCTCGTCACAATCTCCAGCATGATGGCGTGCCATTCACCGGCTTCCAACCAATCGATCCGCCGTGCTCTCCCCTGGCACGGGCAACCGAGCATAGCATTCGAGCCTCATTCACAAACAAGGCGTTTGAACAAATGGATATCTCCGCTTCCGTCGGATGACGCCGTACCGTCGGGTACTGAGATGTTCCAGACCTAGCGATCTCCGCCCCCCCGCAAGCTAGATTCCTGTGCGATCCACAAAGAGGTAGCAAGAGCGGCGTCGAAGATGTGCAATACAAGCACGCGAGATCTTCGTGGTACGTGCGCCAAACATTCATCCCCTTGCCGATCGATAACATTCGGAAAGCAGACGAGTGTTTGAATCCCGAGCGGAACGAGACACCCAGGGGGGCAAACAACGCTTGACATATCCTAAACAAACAAACACAAACATGACGAATGTCCTGTCCACCTCGCAGCCAGGTTGCGGGGGTCGGGTGCACGAGAGATTCCAGGCAGTGAACGCTGAGGACACCTGAGGTATAGCTACCTGAACGTCGTCGAGCAGGCATGGGACCATTCCGCTCTGAAACGCGTAGAGCTGTCAAACGGGATGAGAAGGCTGCCAGACTGCAATAGGATAATGAACACATGAAACAGGGGCGAGGGCACGATGGCGTAACCTTGTGCTTGATCCGCCGAGCTCGAGTGGCATCTGGGTTGCCAGCGTGCGCTTGCGGAGGAACGTCCATTGAACGCATCTGTCGAGCCAGTAAGGCGTGTCCAGCCACAATGTCGGCTTGCGACGCTGCGAAGGCTCTTTACCAGGGCGGAACCGTCACACGGATTGCCGATGCTTTCATGGCAACCAGTGCTGTCATAACTCGTCCAATCTCGGATGGCTGATTGCGAGATACACCGGTCGCGCCCATTAAGCGCTGTTGATGGTCGCCGCCGAATCTGTGTGTTGGCGAGAGACAAGGTCGAACAAGGTCACGGAATGAGGACGATGAGAAAAATCCCGACCTTGACCGAGTCTTAGTCCACAAGCATCCTGTATGGCGCGCTCGTCCATCACAATACCCTTGACTTTGGGGCGCCTCGGGCACGTTGTCCTACTAGTATTAAGTAAAATATCGAGAAACGCGCTCACATACGCAAGATCTTGTAACAAGTGAGAACATGGTGAGGCTTGGATTCAAGACTGTGCCCTGGCAAGATGTGACACAAGCGCCGAAAGTGAATCGGGAATGTTGTTCTCCGAGACCCGCAGTTGGCGTTGGGCTGGACATGTTATGTGTCCTTGTTAGGATCTCAAGCCTTTGCCATACTAAACCAAACAAAATCAGTCGCAGCAACTCTGATTCCAGGCAACCGATTGCATAACGCAACGATGTCGCTGCTCGCGCCCATTATCTGCGATAATGGTACCGGTTACTCGAAGATAGGGTATGTGCTCCGACCCATCAAACTTGATGTCAGTCTTACTTTCCCTCAGTTTCGCGGGGAACTCCGATCCCTCTTTGTGAGTCTCGCGCTCCAGGACGATTGCGCTCACGCCCGGTTGACTTCCATGTAGTGTGTTTCCGACCGCGATAGCCACGCGTGGTCCTGCTGCTCAATCGACACGTGGGGGACCTCCGATCCCAACAAAGCCCGGCAATCTTGCGTCGAAACGAGGCGTCGAAGACCTCGATTTCTTCATCGGGGACGAAGCCCTAGCGAACGCAAAGACACCCGGCTATGGCGTACACTACCCGATTCGCCACGGTATGATTGACAATTGGGATCATATGGAACGTTACTGGGAGCAGACGATCTTCAAGTACCTGCGTGCGGAGCCCGAGGATCATTACTTCCTTCTGGTAAGTCGTCCCACGATAGCAAAAATGAGCATGACGCTGATGCAGAACTGTCAGACCGAGCCACCCCTCAATCCCCCTGAGAACAGAGAACAAACGGCCGAGATATTCTTCGAGTCCTTCAACATCAAGGGCCTCTACATTGCTGTGCAGGCAGTACTTGCGCTCGCCGCCTCATGGTCATCCAACAGAGTCACAGACAGGACGTTGACCGGCACGGTCATTGACTCTGGTGACGGTGTCACTCACGTGATTCCTTGTGCCGAGGGCTACGTGATTGGAAGTGCCATCAAACACATTCCCATTGCCGGCCGCGATATTACGCAATTCGTGCTCAACCTTTTGCGAGAGCGTGGCGAAACCACTGTAGTACCTCCAGAAGATCAGTTGAGAGTCGCCTCCAGGGTGAAGGAGGAATACAGTTACGTTTGTCAAGATATTGTCAAGGAGTTCAGAAAGTACGACGCCGAACCTTATAAATATTTTGAGAGGTTCGACGGCGAACACAGCGTTAGTGGAAAGGCATGTCCCCAACTGAAACGTGTGCCACTTCGACTGATCGCGTCTCGTTTAGAAATATTCAATTGATGTTGGATATGAGCGTTTTCTCGCTCCCGAGATCTTTTTTAATCCGGAAATATACTCGTCTGACTTCCTGACGCCACTACCCGAAATTGTCGACGATGTGATTCAGTCGTCGCCTATCGATGTTCGTCGCGGGCTGTACAAGGTGAGCGACACGCATCTGCCGAAACTGGTTTCCTGACCCCGCTGGCAGAATATCGTGTTGTCGGGTGGTTCCACGATGTTCCAGCACTTTGGCCAGCGGCTTAAACGGGATCTCAGACAACTGGTTGATCGCCGCCTTGAAGCCAGTGTGATTTCTAGTGGCAGTACGCAAAAGGTTAGGTCTCATGATGTGGTAATCAGCCGCAAGTATTTTGACGGCGTTGTTGTATCCAGTCCTCTGGGGTCGAAGTCGAAGTCATTTCGCACAAGCGCCAACGGTAAAAATTATGATTTCCGCCGGGGATGGGGGCTCATCGGGTTTCTCTCGCCTAGCTATGCCGTCTGGTTCGGGGGCTCGCTGTTGGCATCGTTGGTGAGATGTTCTTACGTCTTGTGCATCTTGTTCTCAGTGCTGATGTTCACATAGCCCGAGTTTTATACGTCATGCCATACGAAAGCTCAATACGACGAAATTGGTCCTAGTATCTGCAGGAGATACCAAATCTTTGGCAGCGCGACGTAGAGCTTGGTCTGGGTAGGTCGAACGTGTAGGTAGATGAACCACTTGCGATAGCACTGCGTCGTCTTGAGATTATTCGGTCCGTGTGAGAGTGGGCGCGCCGAGTGTGAGACGCCCGGTCGGGTACCACTAGAAACAGACTCGGATGGAAATCCATGGGTGGAAGCGCAATACCGGTAAAGTGATGCAAAAACGGATGATCGGCTGCCATTACTTTTTTTTTTCTTTTTTTTTCAGACAAGCGGTATCATTATGTAGCAACTGTCCGAGTATACTGTAATACGGCTGTCGCGATGACTCCTCCCCACATACTGGTGCTCCGCAGAGACTGCAGTCTCTAGAGGGGCCGCCCCAAACCCCAGGGTCGGTGCCTGGGTGGGCCCCGGAAGGTGCAGTTAGCGCTGAGCAGTCGGAAGGGGCGTGTCACCGAATCTCACATGCCCGAGTGTGGTTCCCGGTGGGAGACAGACCGCCGTGTGTGGCCGTCGAGGG
This sequence comes from Boletellus deceptivus, assembly GCA_038090195.1. Lineage (NCBI taxonomy): Eukaryota > Fungi > Basidiomycota > Agaricomycetes > Boletales > Boletaceae > Boletellus > Boletellus deceptivus. The sequence continues at coordinate 12,835 of JBBPMG010000191.1, forward strand.
CGTGTTGGCACTGCCCCGTGCGGGGAGTTGGACGCGCGCGACAACATTGTCCAGCACGGGCTCGTCCAGTCGGTCAGAGTGAGTCCGTGGACGAACAGCCACACGAAAAAGGAAGGGCATGAGGCGGGCACTGGCACAGCCGACCGGCTGCTGCTTGTTCCCAACGCTCGCGGGGTGATTGCTATCAGCGCACAGGCGCCCTCCTCGTCGGCCGCGCCCGGGCACATAAAGCGTCCCCAGTGCGTTTACCCGAACAGCACCTGGTCCCGGCTGATCACATCTATCAGTCCCCCCCTTACTATCCCAATCTCGACCCAAGCACAACGCATGGCCGGCCAGACCATGTGGGATCAGCCACAGTTCGCTTTCAGACAGCCCCTTCAGCTCGAGGAGGTGTCTTATTCCCTCGAGGCTCCTCCCCCTCCGAGACGCTTCTCGCACCAGCGTCCATTCGCCCCTCTGCCCACAAATGTGCCGACAGCACCGAACAGACCCGGCTCATTTTCGTTCGGGGCTCCCTCCGGATTTGTCAGACAGGCGCCCATGCAATCACACTCGCTGAGCCCCGATGTCGGTCTCGCCTTGGACACCTCTGCCTCCCCTCTGGGCGCGTCTCCCCACTCTGCTCACATCTCTCCGGCCTACAGCCAACCGGGCCTGAGTGCTCACGAACTCCATCAATCAAATTATCAAGCCGGCCAGTTCGCGCCCGGTCTCGAGCTCAATCACACACCCGAGAGCTCTCCGAACCCCAACTCCGCCATGGCCAACCATTCGATACCCCCCTCCTACCTTCCCACTGGCCCCATGCAATTTTCTCCCCCGCTCCCACTTCCCCCTAGGCAATCCGAGTTACAGGCCCATTTCTTCAACGCCCCTTACGTGCGAACTCAGCAAGATTCCTTCACAGCCACCAAAAGATCCAAGCCAAACGACGATTATGATGACCTCCAGGGCGACCAACTCGATGGCCAGGAACAAGAGGCTCTTAGGCCAAAACCGTCAGTAGATTTCTTTGCCACCCATGAGTGTTACTTCATGATTCTCCACCCAGCATGGGAGCCTGCGCTCGGTGCAAGAGTCTCAAGGCAAGTCGTGGCTGTAGGACGATGCCAGCGTCTCATGTATGTCGCGTAGGTCCGCTGCGAGTTCAAAAACGACAGCGACACTTGCAAGCGCTGTACGAGTGCGGGCCAGGAGTGTGTCATTCCTGGTCGCAAACCTCGCCGTGCTCCTCCGTATGCGCGCACTTCCTCTTTCTCTCTCCTCGTGTGGCTTATTTCCACCTCCCCCTAGCAAACGAGAGCATCTGCTCAACCAAATTCGTGAGCAAGCCTCGCAAATCCAAGAACTGATGGCAAAGATCGAGGCTTTGAATCATTCCGCTGCTGGCCAACCTCCGCTGTCTCCCGAGACAAGCATACAGTCCCCCATGGAATTAAGCTCCGAGTCTGTGGTTCCAAATGCGGAGATGCAAAATTGGATTTCAAGGGCCCGTGTGTCCATCCAGGAATTCGGGGGCTTGATCCCCGCAACTGAGCCAAATGATCTTGGCGACGGATATCAGAGTGACGAAGGCGCTGCAGAGGAACTTTCTGATGATGAATCTGGCTATGCTACTGCCGAGGATGATGCAGGCAAGGAGGTGATGGGTTCACCCGCCAGTTCTACGACGAAAAGAGCCACACAACTCAAGATGCTCCCGGAAGAAGATGCGCCGTATGGTCTGATGGCCGTTCTCTCGATCAGGAAGAATGCGAGAGAAAGGAGTGCCGAGGCCGAGTCATCCGAGGCCGTCGGCGTTGCAAGTGCAGACTTCTTTAGGCCGAGTTAGTACCGGTCGGCTGTCTCCGTTTGACTCTGACTTGGCTAACCCAGATCCCGTTAGGTCCGGGACCAGATCCGGTGCGTAGGAAGCTATCCACTGGTGGAGTTCAAATACCCTACATCTTGGCTCACGGGATTATCACGATCAACGAAGCGGAGAAATTGTTTGCTAGGTGAGCCTGCATCTTCTAAACGTGGCGTTTGTATCAACAATTTCTCAGTTACTTTGAGAAGATGAATCCGTCCACCAGCTTGCTGGACCCTGTTCTCCACACACCTCAGTACATCGCTATGCGAAGTCCATTCTTGTTCACAATCAGTAAGAGTGCATCTTCAATGCGCAGTCTTGAGAAAATTTGACGAGAGCCAAGTGTGTGGTGTTGCTTCCAGATTCTATGGGTCCCGACCACATCTCTACCAGCAGTTGATGCAGTATGGCCAACTCGCTGCCGGCACTGCACTCATCTCCGGGGCGAAGAATGAAGAAATGTGCGCTGCTTATCTTCTCATGCAACTCTATCCAATACCCTCGAAACGGTGGGATGAAGAGAGAAGCTGGATCTATCTCGGCGTGGCGATTAGGTATCCGCAACTTATTCGTATGCCAATAATACTCCTGTGTCCTGACTCGGACCTAGGATTGCCCAGGATATCAACCTGAACCGCCCGATCACCACAAAGCCTCTCAATGAACAGAATGCTCGCATTCTTTTGAGCAGACAACGGATCTGGATGAACTGCTTCAACTTGGATCGTTCCACGGGGTCTCAATATGGCAAGCGTCCGATCATTCCAAACACAGACTACTTTGCGGCGCATTCGGAAAACTGGTGGAGATCATCACCTTTCAACTTAAAAGGCTTCGATATCCATCTTTCTGGCTACAACGCCGAGTTGAGACTTATGGCTACTTTCACGTCCAAGATCCATAGTGACCCCAGTCATCCAACTGGGCTTGACAAGGTACGTGCCTCGTTTGACCGACCAGGGGTGTTACTCAATACGGGCTAGACCCTAAATGTCGCTCAACTTGCTAGTGATACCGATGATGCGTTGAGGGAACTCGGTGAGACCTGGTTTAAGCGTTTGGATGAGTTCGAAGAAGAAAAAACGGGGATGTGGGAGTTCCGCACTGAGCTACTCCGGATGGCCTATGCATATGCTCGTTTAGTCGCGTTATCGACAGGTTTGAAGCATGCGAAAAGTGGTCAACTGGACGAGAACACCTTTATCATGCGGGTGGGTGCCCTTACTTCCTGACGTCGCCCCGGGTTGAAATCCTCTACCAGTGCCTGGGTGCTGCCTCGGATATTGTGAACGCTTTCATCCGCAGACTGTTCACCACGCCGGAGAGGAGTGGGTGCTCGTCCAGGGATGACATGGCAGGGGGCTTACATGCTTTCCTAGAAATCTTACTCCGGTTCGCGCCGGACGCTCAGTTCGTGTTCGTCACGTTCGCCGGTGCTTTCCTTGTGAAGGTAAGCTATGATCTTCCCGTATTGAAACAAGTCACGAATGCACCTCGCACTTTAAAAGCTCCTCCTACCGAAGTACTCACGGTACTTTACGTACGAGCGGCGACAAGACATCCGCAAGCTCGTCCAAGAGGCTATCGACCTGCTTGGGGCACCAGAGGTTGTTGTCGATGACAGACACGGACCGAAGCTCTTCTCGCGTTTCCTTGCTGGCCTACTTGCAACCCAAACTGTCAATCCAGACAGGCTTTCCCCAAAGAGTATGCACGCGAGGCACACCAGTTCGTCCTCAAAAGTTGCCCCAAGCAAGGCAAAAGAACCCAATGGATCGTCGTCTCCACCATCATATTCCAACGTTCCTGTCTCTGAATCCTCATCAAGTTTATCAGGGTCCTCCTCTCCCTCGCAGACATTCCAGCCGTTCGATGGTTATTCGGGAACACATTCACCATCCATGGCCGACTGGGGCTTGGGGCTTAACACGCCCGATCTTAATCAAGGTACTGCGATGCCGGTGGATCAAGAACTTTTGGACTCGATTCAGTTCTTGTCGGACCCCATCTGGCAGGACACGACAATGCCAGGTGAGCGTTCCTCCTACTCCCCTTTCTTCGGGTTGTGGGCTGACATCTCTATGCTAGGTTTTAGCTGGGTGAACCAATTGAACGCGAGCAGCAACTCGGTGCTGCACGCCAACGACTACGCCTTGTACGAACCAACGCAGTACAGTACGACAATCTAAAAATTCATACCCTCCGATCACTGCATTTTGCGCTTTCGTCCACCTTTCTCTGTCCTCTTGCTCCTCCTCCCTCCCTCCCTCTCTC
>JBBPMG010000191.1:16973-39589 GCA_038090195.1 Boletellus deceptivus
GTAACTGTATCCTATCTCGTTGGCGTGGTGGTGTGTACGGCATACATGGATGTCACGAACGCGCCCTCGGGTTCCTCGCCCTATCGGTTTCTTTCACCTACGCATACCCAACCTGCATTTTACGTTTACGTCTGTCATCTGTCTCGTAGGGATCTGTAGCGTTTGACGTCCTCACCCCGCCCCCAGTCGATGAGTACCAGCTGTTTCCTTAGAAAGCAAAAAAAAAAAAACCTCTCGTGCAACATTGTGTGGACAATGATGACCCGAACTTGCTGCGCTGACAGATCGGCGCACATGTTCACAGACAGATGGAGATTTGCTATACAAAAACGCAAAACATGCGTAGATACGATAAATGATAACTTTGTACAGGAAGAGATTCTACGACCCAAGATCTGTCCGGCCTTCAAGTCCCTTCCCCCCCACGAGATCCGAAAAGAAGAACGGACACGGCTCTACGGCTCTCTCTTTCCACGTCATCACAACCGCACGTTCTTGGGCATCAATCGCATTGCCTGTCTCACGCCCAAATCTGAGAGGACGTCTTCGGCTGTGTGTGTGTGTGTGTTGTGGCGCGTGTAGGGGGTGTAGACAAGGTCCGTCATGACACCAGGGACGAAGGAAAAAAAATTTTGGAGACTCACCACCGCCGAGAAGCGCGTCAAACGTGACCGTTCGGTAATACTGCAAGGCAAAGCACACGAAGCGCGTTTGACGATGGAGATCGAAAAAAAAAAAAGTAGAGGGACCCACGTGTTCGATGAATTTACCCATGCCCGACTGGGTGATACCGCGGCCGCCGAAAATCTGCACGGCATCTCGCGCGGTCTCTTGGGCGCAATGCGTGCTATAGGTCTTCAACAGCGCGAGCGGTCTTGGTATGCGTGCGTGTGAGTCCATGGCAGCTCCGTTTGACGACGGGATATCCTCCTTACCCTGCCAACTTCTGTGCCTGTTGTTTGTACGTCTGCGGGCCGACTAGGTCAACGGGGTCATGCGCGCGAGCGTTGGGCTAACCATGTGTGTCATTTGATACGTAATGTTTTCTAGCCAACTCTGCACGCTCTCCGTCCGGGCGATCATGCCAGCAATCTTGGAACGGATGACAGGTTGGGAGATGAGTGGTTTTCCGAACGCCTTGCGTTGCGAAGCCCATTTCAAGCATTCCTCGATGATGGACCGTTGGCTTCTCGCAGAGCTACAACACATTACCCATCGCTCGTGGTTGAAGTTACTGTTTCATCGTGGACGGTCAACCCACGAATAAACCATAGCGGAAACGTACCTGAGGATAACGAAGATCCCACCACCGACTTCACCTAGCGTGTTACCAACAGGTACTCGCACATTGTCAAAGGTGATGAAACCGGTCCCTGCAGTGGTAGAATAGCTTGTCTTGATTTGACGTGTCTCGACGCCCGGCCCTCGCTCAACCAAGATGACGGTGAGACCATCCTATTCGAACGTGTCGGGCATGATGGGCGGAGACGGTTGTCAAGACTCACGTCTGTCTTGCACCCCACTGTGAAGCTACATCAAGTGTTGTTGAGATCACGCGGGCAGAACCGTATCCAGAAAACCTACTAGTCGGCAAATCTAGCATCAAAACGTAGTGAACACAAGTCAGAATCGCACACCTGAGCTATCACTTACGTAGCATTGGTGATCCACTTCTTTGATCCATTGATGATCCATTCTGTGCCATCTTCACTTAGTTTCGCAGTGGTCTGAAGGCCCAGGACATCACTTCCAGCCATCGCTTCCGAGATAGCAAGACAGATGAACTTCTTTCCGGCAAAAACGTCAGGGACAATTTTCGCCTTGAGTTCATCGGAACCAAAGTTCAAAACAGGGGGGAGACCTATGACCTTTCCTCCGAGCATGCCTGAAAAAAAAATTAAGTAAATGAACAGCGAAGTGAAATGAGTACCCGCCATCGCCATATCCTCGTGCACTACATCGGACAAGTTCTTGTGTCACGATAAGCTATGCAAGGGATAGCATGAAATGGAGCTCCCCGCAGCTGGAAGTTGAAGATACACACCTCATGGAAATAGTCAAACTGGATAGTGAAACACATCTAGTCAACATAAAAAAGATAAGATCGTTACGAAACTGACTTCCTCCGGCTTGACGAGGCCACCCATGAGGGACCGACCCTTTAAATGTTTTCCGGGCCCCATACGCATCGCATGTATGTTTAACTCGCTATCATGCATGTCAACGGATGTTCAGGCAATAAATGAACAATACGCACGCCATTTTGTCAATAACAAGCTGGCTTGGCCGCTTTCCGTCTGCTTCGCGAGCCTAAGTACCCAAATTCAGCCGGGAACACGTAATTTTGATCGCCAGATACCTGAGCGTCGTCGTACACCACTTCGTCGAAAAACTGCCTGATCGCTCTCTGGAACTCGCGGTGGTTCTGCGATAATGTGTCATTTCATGGTGGAATGAGCAGAGATAAGTCGTACTTCAGAGTAGTATGGGCTAAAGTAGCCGGGCGTCAACCAGGTAGGCTCAGCATAGGGGACCTGGCTGACTTGGCCGACTACGCGGTCGTAGATGACGCTCTTCTGGCCTCGTATTGTACCGATCTGAAGGCGCTTGTACTGAGGACGCTGCAAGACTTCATGACGATGGAGCCCATAGAACGCCTCTGTAGCATCCTGACCAGCTGAAGAACAATGGTTGAGATTGTGATAGCGGAGCTGAACTTGGGCAGCACGGACCAACTTCTCCGTCGAGTAGCGCTGCAATGCCCCCAGGATGGAGATCTTTGAAACGGGAGAGGTTATAGACCTTGGCGTCGATGACAAGCCACTGAAAGGCTGTGAGTTTGACGAAGAGTCAATGGCTGATACGCGTACGAGGTCATCTGGTGTGTTGTGCTGTGGACAATCAGATGCTGCTGCAGGCACGGGGAAGCCCTCACCTGTGCAACCTCTTCGAGAGTAAACTCCTTGAGCGCGGTCGTCGCCATGGATGATATGAACCAAGTGCTCAGGGAGCCCGATTTTATGCGTGACGACACTATTTGGATGCTTTCACGTGAATATGTCGTAACCGGATATGACGGGATTTGAACAATTCGGACGGAGCAGCTGATTTGCTCGAAGACAGATGATGATCATTTACCCCACTAGGGCTAAAAATTAGGATGTCTAACACCCGAGGTAGAGACGAATCCTCGAGGCGTACATGTAGAGAATTCAGTTTCTCGAATTTTATTATTTTATATTAAAAGGCAATCATACGGCTGTCGGTTTCATCCTTGTTGCGTGCGGCCGTTGAAGCCCTTGCCAGGGCTATGCAGGCGGGGCTTCAAACGTTGAACTCCGCATCCTGTGCCGAAGTGTACATTGTCAGAGAATCACACTCCAGCGGACAGGCGCGTTGAACACCGCCCAATAAGTTTGTGCTTGTCTGTTCACTGTAAACGCTTTGCTACCCTCCACTCAGCCAGTATGTCTTGGTGAACGGCTCGAGCCGGCCGCAGGTACGAGAGCGGACGGAATAAGCCCGATACGAGCGAACGGAATGAATGGCTACTTCCAACTGTTTCAGCGGGAACCTATATCCGCTTGTTGACGACTGTGCATCTCGCACGCGGGTTAACTCCACGCTGCGAGAGTACACTCGCGGACATTGTTCAAGACTGAATGAGAACCTTGAAGAGTGGATCAACTCTGGGGTTTGTGTCGATCGGAAAGTCGAAACCACTGATGGTGTTTCGAGAGCTCTGTCGGAACCCTTGTAACGGGCTCTGCAGCGACGAAGTCAGGGGGACAGGCAATGGAACGTCGGTCATCCGCTTGTCTGTCTTATGGAGACGGAAGGAAACTCGTTTTCAACATATTGCACAAAGTTATCAGAGGGCACAACGTCTGACACCTCACATCCAAGCAATTACTGCGTCGCGGATGCAACTGATTGGAAAATGTGTGTACGATCAAACTTTGCAATGCCTGATGATGTGGAGAAGTCGACGCGGAAGTGCGGCATAGCCCCCTTCCCCCCCACACGGGTAAAATTCTTAAGCAAGCTACAGAATCACTCAAGATAGGTATCTGCACGCTGGCAATCACCTCGTGTCAAAACCGTACTCGCACAGGTTCTTCACAACAAGCCATCTTAGCCACGGTAATCGGGGCTTTTGGCGTGGGAGTTGGTGGACCCGGGACGCCAACAACACATTGATCTCCGTATCTACCCGTGGCCTCGTGCTCCGCTTACTAATCCACAAGGCGGTCGAGATAGACAGCGGTTGGCGTGGCTATCTCGTCAGTGAGCAAGCCATCCTATTGGTCGATTGTGGTTCTCTGCAGCATTTGGGCTGTCCCTGAGAGAGGGTCTCCGGGGTCTGTATTTTATCCTTTGGTAGGATATCAAGCCAGCTGGCTTCTTTTGGGGGACTGCTCACAGCGCCATAGCAGCCCGTCTTAAGGCTCAGCGCTCAGCGCTCAGCCGGCATCGCTTCCCACGACACATCGTCCCTCGCACTGAACACCGTCACTTTTCAAAGACCAATTAGAGTACGAACTTGAAGGATGACGATAGTTATGACTTCATTATTTGTTTCCCAAGGCCGGAAAGCCGCCGCATAAACACGAATACACAACACATTTCGACCATACCGCATTTGGTTCAGCTTGTCTTCCACGAGCGCCCACTGACATCAGCGATGGCATGAGCTCTGTGTCCGGCTCCACTCGGGGGCACGCATCAGGCACACATGGCTCTGTGCTGTACATGTCACGGAAAATGTCTGTTTTCTTGGACACGCTGCCCAACCGCCTCGCTCTGATTCGAACAACGGGCTGTAATTCATTGAACGTGTTTGCAGGGCGGACCAGGCAACGAAAAAGCACGCGTTGGCTATTTTTGTCCATTACCACTGGCCAAGCCCGGGGACTGAACCACATTCGCACGCAACGACCTGGTGGGAGAAAGTCGCTTGGCAGAACTTTGTCGGGGCCACCTTGGTGCATGGCATGCAGACGCCAACCGCGCTCGGTCGGCGCGTATGGCGCGATGCCATGGCTTCCCGAAACGCCGCAGCCGGCACCGCAAAGTAAACGCAAACACGACGTGCCCAGCCTACGGGCGGTGCTCGCGCCAACATACCCGCAGCAGCTCGTAGATCAGAGTTACTGCTGCTCCCAGTCCGTACAAGCTGAGCCTATCGGTTTTGGCACTCGGAACATAACGGGAAATCTCAAGAGCGGAAAAGCGGAGCCATCGGAATGATCCACTCAGTTCAAGCGCTTAAACCCACACCTCATTGCAGCATGATTTCGCACCTGCACTAATACGTACTGATCCGCTTACCAACTCTCCGCACAAGTTAATACGGGCAGGGTAACACTGGAATAAGCCAGATCCACCTTTCGCTTCCCCCCATCATGGGCACCGACCAAATCCCTGAACAACGGTCTGATAGCCAACTTCAACCTCAACATGATCCTAGGCCACATGCGCAGTCCGAGCAACCATGGTTCAAGAGACCAAGCATAGCTTGGTACGCCCTATGTGATCTTCATTCGTCTATCGTCTTACGTCTTAACAGGATCCTGTCCTTGAAAGCGCTTGCTGCTCTCTCCATCTCCATTGCGACTGGGCCGCGTCTTCAAATATTAACAGAGCTCGTCTGCAGGGAGTATTATCGTGATCGCTTCGAACTCGACGGCTTCGTCAACCCCCCGTCCGGCCGCGTCACGCCCACTGGCATATTCTATAGCAACTCGCTGACCCTCGCCCAAGTGCGTTTCGATCTCAAATTGTACTTGACCGACCATGACCTTCGTACACAAGGCAACTAGAACCGTTGGAAGCTGTACTGGCGATCCTGTCGTGCAGGCAGAGGTTGCGAGGGTCAACGCAAGTACGTCAATCGTCCCTCGTACCCCCGTTCCCTCACCGACGACGAAACATCCAGCCTTTGCAATCATCTCAGGCATTCTGGCATTCTTTACCGCAGGCTGGTGGGGAGGGGTGGGTACTCACTTTGTCCTGTGTCCTCTCCTACGGACGATCCGCATCAGTTCATGGATCGCTATGGCCGAACGCGTATTATGGGCATGACAGCGTTGGGACCGCTCCTGGGCGATATCCTCACACTCTTGATCGTTTTCTTTCCCCACTACATTCCGTGGGGATATTGGTTTCTGGTCATCGGTCCAATCGTAGAAGGTATCTTGGGAAGTAAGTCCAAAAGCGTCTCTCTGTTCGTCCATGTTATACATTCGCTGCCTTTTGCTAGGCCCTTCGAGTACCTCGGCAGCGGAAACATCATACATGCGTGATGTTTCCCAACCTCACAATCTGTACGCGGCCTTCCGCACTAATTACACCACTCTCACACATTCCCAGTGCTCGAAACTTTTCCCTCCTAATTGGTATCTATCACACCGGCATCACTATTGGCCCAACTCTCGGGGGTGTACTTAACGAGCAAACCGGCATCGTCATCACCGCGCTCCTCGTTACAACTATCCTGCACATCGCATATGCTTTTATCACCTGGTTCGCAATGCCGGAGTCCGTCAGCGGTGCCTCGATGATTCATGCGCGTGAACAATACGCGAGCGAGTTGGCATCCGCAGCTGACGCCAACGAGGGCCCCTTCCGTCGGCAACTCCTGGTATTTTTCAGGGCTTTCTGGGATTCGTTTCCGTTGCGTGTGCTGATGCCAAAGCAATCGACAAACTCTCGACGGAAGAGGGATTGGAGTTTGACCTTGCTCGCTCTCTCTGCGGGGCTCATCAATATCATCATGGTAAGCAAAGGTACATGAATGTTAATATACATGTGACTCACATAGACTCGAAGGCCTCTGTGGGAGACGTGTTTCAGTATGGCTTGTATACCTTCCGGTGGTCGTCGTTGCAAGTACGGGGTCGTTTAGCGTGCCCTGGCATGTCTAACTTCCTGAACAGCTTGGCTACTTTATGAGTGCATCCGGATTCTCAGCCGCTGTTTTCCTCACTGCGGTTCTCCCTGGTAAGACTCCGTATGATCACCAAGTGACAAGGACTCAAACGCTCATTAGCCGTGGTCGGTGCACTGAAGCGGGTGCCAACCAAGCAGCGTACCGAAGACGCGAGGCGAGACTCGGTGTTCGATCTGCACCTCCTTCGAGCGTCCAGTCTGGTGTTTGCCGCTGGCTATGCCTTGATGGCCTTTGCTCCCACAGGGTTTATCTTTACCTTGTGTTACATGGTGACCACCTTGGGGCTAGGCTTCATTCCTGCTGTGCAGAGTGTGGCAACAATACTCTATGCCAGCGTACCAGGGCAAGATAGTGTAGGCCGTCTGTTCAGCGCACTCGGTGTCGTGTACGGTTTAGGGTATGTTCCCCCCACATCTTCGAGGTCCGTGATGGATTCTCACGCTGATAATTCCCGCACAGTGGCCGTCTCCTCGGGCCACTAATTTTTGGGACCGTCTTTTCGAGCACGGTGTCTGTCTTCCCGACTGCCATATTCTGGACTGCTGTCGGCTGTGCCTTGACGGCGTTTCTGCTTTTGGCGTTCGTTCGGTTGCCGAGTTTGCCGAGCACGCAGGACGTGGAGCAGGCAGACAATGTCGTTCCTCGTCGCAACAGGGACGGCCCTAGCTCCGAGCTGGATCCTCTTCTGGACCCACGCGAGTGACCATGTATCAACCCATCTTTACTATTGCGGCTGGATTATGACACGCACACTACGATATCTTCTTTTCTCTCGCATGCTTGACGTGATTGGTCTGTGCTCGCTCTTATGTATGTTGTCTATCTATACTAGTAGTGTTCGCGGTCGGGAGGTAGTTTGTATGTTGTAGAAACAAGGGTAATCGGCTAGGACCTCCCTTTCTCTCACACCACACCGGTCCGTTGGACGGACTTCCTTGGCTGCCATGTTGGGTTGCATCTTCCAGTTCCGCGGGCATTGTTTCATGAACTCGTCTCATTTAGGCCGTCCCTTTTAACGTCATTCACTCTCCTAGCAGGGGATTGAGGTTCAGGATAACCACGTGGCTCCGCGAAAAGCATACGCGACACCAAGGGAGTCTGGTGTTTGTCCATTTTCCAAGTCCGTTCGCGCTCCGGTCCCTGTGCGTCCTGGGAGAAGAGGCGACCAGCCCCCCTGAGTGCAGTCATCGCCAGGGATGATCCTAATTGGGTTTTGTGTCCTGTCGTATCGACGCAGAACTGCTTCTAAAACTTTGGAGAAGCGGGTGCGAGGGTGTCACGAGGTCGGTTCTATGACGCGCCCGCGCGGAAATGGGAGTACCTGCCTGAAGGGGGGGGTTGGGCTTGGGAATATGGGCGCGTTAGCGATCGGGGCGGCCGGTGTCATGGCGGTGGTATATAGTTTCCGGACGTTGCGTGGCTTCTCTTCGGGTCGGTAAGGCAGGCCATCGGGAGAAGTGCAGAATCGTCGCTCCTCACGCGATGCGGTTTGCGAGCCGGATGCGAGACGTATACGGCCGCGATGGCAGGGGGCGCGGAGGAGGTTGGGAGGGAGGGAGAGTGGGCGTTGTCGCATCCATCTTGGGGGGAGGGGGGCTCTGTGGTGTCTACGAACGAACGGTGATTACAGCGGTCGACCGCATTTACCTGGCCGCACACCTCAGGTGGGCTTTTGAGCGGGGACTGTGGCGCCTATCTTCTCGGACGCTGGGGAAGGTTCTGAACACACGGCGGGCGCATCTGAGATACGAGATGAGCCAGTGATACTCGATCGATAACACACCCTGAAGTCGAACCACTCTGATTCCGGGCACTTTCGGGACCTGTGCCATGAGAAGCCTCACATCGCACTGGAAAGCCAGCACACACCTGTCCCAGGACGATCCAGAGGCGTATGCTGCGGCGCACCGACCTCGCCATCGCAGCGCGCCGCACGAGACCTCTGGGCACACGGGGCCGACAGGACGAGGACTGGCTGTTGCTCGACGCGCGGGCGCAAGGGCCTGCTGGTGTCCGTCAGCACGGAGAGGGAGCCTACGCCGCATGGCCTGGCAACGGTGAGTCGCTGGACGTGCCTACCGATTGCAGGCCATTCCCACGGAAACGATTGCAGTACAACACTTCCACATTGGGCGGCATTCCTCTTCACTGCTGTCCGTCCTGCGCAACGGTGGTCGAGGACGCTCGGACGCTCTCATCTGCGCCCTCATCTTCCTTGCGCAGCCCGTCAAGCGTTCAGCACTCTTTAGCAGACCTCGAAAGACGGTCTTGTCAGTAAAGTCATGCTGTCCTTGGTGCCGACTCACACCGGTCCTTGCAGACAGCCATGCAGCCAGCTCCTGCTCACCTTGATCCCGTTGCCCAGGAGGAGGTCAATGCGCTCTCTGCCAGGATAGCCGCCCTCCAGGAGCGAAAGCAGGCGCTGACCAACGAGGCGTTCCATGTCCAGTATTCCATCCTCACACTCCAAAGCCGGATCGCAGAAATCAACAACGACACCCTTCCGATATCCAGTCTGCCCTCCGATGTGCTCGCCATCATCTTCGAGGAGAGCAGGCGTCTCCTAAATCAGTGGTCTGGCCCTCGAAGGCCCCTTCCCGTCGAAGTCCAGCTCTCCCATGTCTGCTCTCGGTGGCGCCAGGTGGCACTCAGCACACCATCGCTGTGGACGACCATACGAGTTCCGATCCTTCACAAAGAGATCGCCGTCAGAACTTACCTCGAACGATGCAAGCAGTGCCCCCTCGACATTCACATTGGTCCCATGCTTTCCGATAAGCTGGATCTCATCTCGACGCTCCTTATTCCCCGAATACCTCAGTCTCGCGAGTTGATCCTTGACACAGAGGACCGTCAGGAACTCTATAGAGTCCTCGGACTCCTCACCCACATTGCTGCACCTCATCTCCGTCGACTGAAAATATCGAGCCATGACCTCGTTCGTGGACAGGGGCCTTATCCTCGCATCGAGCTCTTCCGGTACGGTGCACCACTACTTGCGGATGCACGCTTGAGTGCTATTCCAATCACGTTCCCGAAAACCTCCATCAAAACACTTCATTTCGATCCGTTACCTGGCCCGGGAGCACCACTCTCTAGGAGTGATCTGCTGGGCATGATCACACCGTTCTCGTCCACACTCACAACACTGCATCTCAAGGGTTTCGTGAGCGGATTCCACGAGGAGCCAGGCAGTGTGCCTCTGGTGTTACCCGCTCTCCGCGAGCTTCTTGTCCACGGAAATGCCTTGATTCATGGCTTCAATGTCTTCCGCAATATCTCCGCCCCGGCCCTCCGTGCCCTCGCATTATTTGCCGTCAAGAGGCCTGCTTTGTCAGCAATACACAGATTCATGACGCGGACATGTCCTGAGCAGTTCCAGGGTTTGCATGCCCTCCATTATATAGAGGGTGATATGGATGATGATCTGGAAATATATCTTCCGCATACGACCTCGGAGCTGACCCACCTCTCGGTGACGATCGGCCACCACTCGCAGCTTCTGCGGCTCTTGCTTAATAGCGATAAACAGGCGTCATTGCACGGCACAGCTCCACTGTGGCCCAATTTACGTACCCTCACGCTTCATCTCGCTCGACCGTGGATGCAAGACAGGGATGATGGAGACGACGAAGAAGATGAAATACCGCCCATGATGGTGATGCTCCTTGACGTCGTCCAACAGCGAAAGTCCGTGGGCCGCCCGCTGCACCTGGTACAGCTCGAAGGTCCGAACGCGCGCACGTTCCAAGAGCAATTTGGCTCGGCTCTTGCCAAGTCGCACTTACACGTGGACGTGCGAGTCATCCCCCAACCTTTGACGGATTTCAGGCCCTGTGATCCCGATTGGGCTTACACGGGCAATTTCTACGGATCACAGTATCGTGCGCACGTGTACCGGAAGTTGCAGGCGCAGGACTGGGGGTTGGCTGGATCGGGACCGAGGGGCCCACCGACGATCATACATACTACTCCGTGAGCTGGGTTGCAGCGATCCTCAGCGGTAGGGTGTTGGACCCGCGCGCGTGTACGGTACATACGGACTGGTCTTTGATGGATTCCATACCTGGCAGTGTCCCAAGCGACCCTTTGAGAATGAGGTGTGGTTGATCAGTGATCATGTCCATCATGAGACAATGGCGGCCACGGCTACATAAACCAGCGTCCATTCATTCATACTCGAGTCTTCCGTCCGTCACCGTATTGGTCAACGGCGTCGAAATTTCCGTGGCACTACCCTGCCTTGGCCCATAATATTCCGAGAAGCATTCCGAACAAGGCAGCCCGGTACGTCGTCCCAGTCATCGAGTTCTAGCCCCTTCAGAAACGTGTTTCCAACGTGTCTCGTAGCTCCTCTGCTTCGCCCTTTAACCCGGAGAGTCGATGGAACATATCCCAATTGAACTCTTAGCCATTCCCCATCGTACGTACCCCACAAACCTGACCATCGCACTTTACTGAGGCAGGGTCCGAACAGTGGCAGATCAATCCATGGCCCTCCGTTATCTCAGTGACGAAGCCAAATGCGGCATACGGCTCAAGGACGAGCTGGAGCAACTCACCACCCAGATCAGTGGACTCCAGGCCTCGCACGACGAGATAGTCCGTGTCATGCGGGAGCTGCAAACCCGGGCGGCGCGCATCCAGAATGCCAAAGCCGCAGTCGCCCGGTTGCCTCCCGATGTGCTCGTGATGATATTCGAAGAATGTCGTCACCTGAACCCTCAGTGGTCCGGCGTACTCAGCCTGCTCCGTCAGCTCCCCGTCGAAGTCCGTCTGTCGCACGTTTGCAGCCAGTGGCGGGCCGTCGCACTCTCCACGCCGAGCCTCTGGTCTTCTATACATTTCCCGTTCGAACATAGAGAAGAATCGCTTAATGAATACCTCAAACGATCGGAGGGCAGCCTTCTCCAAGTATATCTGGGGCCGTGGGCCAAGTACACGAATCTAGAGCGCATCCTGACGACCGTGCTGATGCCGCACGTGGGTCGTTTCGAAGAACTAGTTCTAGACGCGGTGTCCAGGGAAACGCTTTCCGCGTTGTTGCTCGCGTTCCGCGACGAAGCTGCGTCCTCTTTAAGACGGCTGAGAGTCATGTGCAGGGGCACCATCGTCACGCACGGGTCGTTCCCAGTGGCGAACATCTTCACAAGGGGCGCGCCACTGCTCACGGACGTCCGTTTCGACAACGTTCCCGTCATACTGCCTGATCCCAGCGTGGAGATGCTTTCGTTCTCCGTTTATCCCGGACCACAGTTTCCCTTGTCGCGGAGCGGGTTTCACCAAGTATTAAGTGCTTGCCCTTCTCTGAAGGCGCTCCACCTCCGGGGGTTCGTGGAGCTCATTGCCCAGGCGCCCATATCCCCGATCTCTCTGCCTACGCTTCGCGAACTCGTGGTCAACGGACGCATGCTCGCGGGCGGACTTCGCTTGTTCGATCTCATCTCCGCCCCCAACATTGAGACGCTCATTCTCGAGGACGTAAAAGCGCACTCGCTCGCCTCCATCCACAAATTCATTGCGCGCTCTTACCCACACGCGTTCCAGTCGCTCAGCAAGCTCCGTTATATCCGGTGCGAGTTCGGACCCGATATGGACGTGCATCTCCTCCGCGCGACGCCTAGCGTTTCGGATCTCGTGCTCAGCGTGGACAAGCACATGCATCTCGTCCGGCTACTCGTCAACAGCGACAAGCAGGCGGCGATGCACGGATGTCCGCCAATGTGGCCGGGCCTGCGGACCGTGACGCTACACACGCAAGGTTACGCGGGTCATGCGGTGGGCGTTGCGGGCGTGCCCGTGAACGAGCCATCGCCGACGATGCTCCTCCTGCAGGAATTCATCGCGTGCCGGAACGGGCTCGAGAGGCCTGTCGCGCTGTTGCGCTTCAAAGGGCCCAACGCGGGCGCGTTCAGCAACGAGTTTCACTGGGGGCTGAACCAGGCGAAGCAGTACGTGCCGACGCAGACGATCTGCTGCCAGACGCCTGCGATGCTCGCCGACTGCGGGTACGACGACGAGGATTGGGCGGCGGTCGCGGAGGCGTACAGCAGCCAGCTGCGGCAGTTTTTAGCGCAGGTCTCGCTCGTGCGCCATCAGATCGCGCCTGTGCTCCCCCCGAATTTCAACATTCAACATCTCAGGCGCCGAATTGGCGTGCCGACGTGAATCCTCACAAAATTTAGACGGACTTTTTTTCCCTCTTTCTCCCCCCCCTTTGTCACATTATCATTGTTTCACATTCCACATGGTGCATTTCATCGCGATCGACCTCACTCATCACACATTATTTGTTATCATCCTACCCATCATCTCTTTTCTTTCCCCCGCAATCAAACCATATTCTATTAGCAATCTAGACGATGGCTTTCTCTCCTTTGCCATATTACCATTTACTATTTAACTCTAAAAGGGGGCTTTGGCTGACGCTAGTATTTCCCCTTCATGCGCACGAGCATTTACAAAAACTGTTATGACTTTCAAGTCTATGGCCTAGTGACCGAACTCATCTCGTGGATTAGACGGAAGTATAAAAACACTATAAAGCACTAAATATGCCCAACTTCTTCAAAGTCAGAGAAGAGGCGGGAGCGAAAACAATACACGACGGTGTCGTCGACAACGACAACAAAGTACCACCCTCCACCAGCGCCTGCGAAACGAGCATCGATCTTCGTATCATAGCTTGGCTTTCGCTCTCGTCTTGCGGTTCTCGCGTGCTTCTTGGCCGAGCGCGCCTGCCTGCACGAGCGCGTCCCTCTCTTCCGCCGAGAGGCCCAGCTCGATGAGAATGTCTTCGGTGTGGATCCCGGGCTCGAGTATCGTTGGGGGGAGCGACCCCGCATGCGCAGAGGCAGGGGTGCGGCTCAGCTGAGGGTGCGGAGCAGGACGCGCCGACCCAGGCAGATCGACCGACGCGGCCTCTTCGGGGGTTAACACCGGCACCGCACACGCGTCTGAATCTGGAGAAAACGCAAAAAAAAAAAAAAAAAAAACGCGTTTGCAACGTGGGGACATCAATGCCTCGTCGAGCACATGCCGACGCGACTGACCATGAAACACGTCCGCCCAGTAATCTCTGGGGAGCGCCTTGAACCCTTGTTCGATGTACTGGCGCAGCTTGGGCCAGTCGTCCTTGGTGAACCGGTTTGCGCGCGTAGGCGTCCATTCTGTCTTCCTGCCGTTGATGCGCAGGGCGGCGTTGAATCTGTCGATGAAGGTGGCAAAGAACTGGGGTTCGAGACAGCCGAGACTCATCCATTTCCCGTCGGCACAGGTGTAGACGCCATACAAGGGTGCGCCCCCGTCGAGGTCGTTGGAACCGCGCGGCTCGGAGAAGTAGGGAGATGCATTGTGTGCGTTGAGGAGGGGGAAGGAGGAGACGTAGCGCGTGCCCGAAACCTGGAGACGAGACTCGGATGACGACGACAAGAAAAAGAGGCGCGATGTGGATGAGTTACCATATCTGCGTTGACGACTTGACCACGTCCGCTCTTGCCGCGCTCGACAAGTGCCAAGAGGATGCCGGTCGCACACAAGAGACCACCGCCGGCGAAATCGCCAAGAAGGTTCAGAGGGAAGCTGGGTTTCTCGCTCGTGCCTGGAAGCATCTGAGGTTGCGAACGATCAGTGAAGATAGATCCCCGGGGATTCTAGCTCGTCGTACAGATAACACGCCACTAAGGGCTATATAGTTGATGTCGTGGCCTGTGAATCACCGTCAAACGTTGGGGCACGCCCGGACGAAATTGGACACACATACCAGCCATGGAAGCATACCGGCCTGTGTTCCGGTAAATCGGACGCTTGGCTTCGTGGGGAGATTCACTCACCTTCCCGAGGATATCTAAGCAAGGTGGTGAATGATAAACCCGGTTGATGGAAACCAGCGGACCCACCCGGCGATCCGTGCGTAGATCAGCCTGTCATTCAGACCCTTCTTTCCCTTCGCGTCGTGGAATACCTCCGGACCCAGGCCGAGCCGCTCGAGAACGCCGGGCCTGAACGTGTCGATGAGGACGTCGGCCTCGGCGATGAGACGCTTGGCGATTGCGAGTCCGGCTGGGTTCTTGGTGTCGAGCACGATCGAGCGTTTTCCCTCGCAAAGCGCGTCGTTTGTGGGCGGACAGGACGGCCTGTCGATGCGCGTGACGGAGGCGCCGTGGTGGGCGAGAACGAGACCGGCGAACGGGGCGGGGGCGAGACCTGCGAACTGGTTTGCCCCCAATCAGCAAAGACGTCTGCCCAGCCGGGGCCGGACGCACCTCGATCACCTTGAGTCCGCTCAACGCCATCGCAAGGTCGAACGTGGGCGGGTGGGGGGGCTTTGCTGGCAGGATAAGGGTGGGCCTGCTTTATGTTTCAGCACAGCGGCCAAGGCTCCGGAGGGGGCGGCGACGTGGCCCTGCGTACGATACCACTCATCTGGGCAGGGTATCGTTTGACCCGGGTCTCGAAAAAAAAAACAAGACGCCTCCAAGTTGCCCCGGCCGGCTAGCTCGGGCTGGACATGTCTGACGTTGGCTCGGACGTCGTCACACCGACTGGTAGAGACAGTCATCAGGCCCAGGACTACCCTGACCAGCAAAATCCGGATCTAGGCCGGGATTTAGGCCCTGATAAAATGAATTAATACAGGTTATGGATTCCAGATGGACTCTATTCGACGCATGGTTCAACAGCTCGTCCAGTCAGTGCTGGGCCCGTCGTGGAGGTGCTCCGGTCAAGTCCTTCGAGGCTTCGAGCTTGCAGCAAAGAGTTGGGTACGTTATTCGACGTCCCTTTTCCCGCGTGGGATTGCACCATATGACCCGGTCGTGTGCTCTCCGCTGGCTGGCTATGCAACCCTTTTGTTTCTTTGCACAGCGTAGTCCAGGACAAGGCCGCTCCTCGGTCCGATGCCCTTCTCACGCATGCAGTGGCTTCGGTAAGGTGAACCCCCTGGAGGGTCATGCTCGTCTTGTCACACATGCTCGTCGGGGGCACCTTGCCAGCCCGCTATAACCCTCGCAGTCCACCCTGCTTTTCGTGCTCGGGGTGCTGACACTTGCTTGGCGTTCTTCGTGCTGAATGGCCCAGCGTCCATGCCTCCGTCTGTGAACTCTGGCCTGGCTGCCTTCCGTGATCGAACCCACCTTGCGGGATTTTCAAGCAAGTCACACTTCAGGGAACCTCATTGATCAGCGTTGGCTAGGACTGCTCAAGACCACTCAGTCAGCAGTAACCCTGAATCAAATCCCCCGTTTCGAGCCGCACAGCCTGTCGTCCTTTTTTCAGAAATGAAAGACGGCGTTCGTGTCGCACTACACGTACACTGATCTGAGGAACGACAGGCAACTTGACATGGGACGCCTGTCGGGATGTATGCCGTATATTGGTGGGCGGGAACGCTTACTGATATCATTCTTGGTCCCCCGTTTCAGAATCTTGTCACACTAGCACATCATCGTGGCCCCTGTAAGTCATGTCACGGGATTCGCGGTGCTCCATGTCCGGCTCGACTGTGCCAGCTCACTTGCTACTGGCGTCGGCGATAGGTATGTAGTGGGCGTGCTTATCGGTACGGTATTGGCACTTGAGCTAGCCTCTCGATCTTGAATCGACCTCATGTTCCAGGTCTGTGATCCTGTCAGAGCGGCGGTGGGTACATGGACCCACAAACGCCCTCCTATCAACTATGCACATTAATGTTCACGCGGGTTGACCGCCCACGTCCAGCGAGTTGGTGACGAGTTCTACTGTTCCTCCGCTTTGAAGGGGTTTCCTTGCAGGCAGACCCGTGACGGCCCCGCGTGAGTGTGGTTCGGTCCCCGATAGTATTTTTTTTTTTCATAATTGGTAAGGAATGATTTCTTTCCAGAGTTGGAACGTGTCTCTCCATACTTTGCCCTTGTGGGGCGAAGTTGCTGGTGCGTCAATTTGGCGATATGAGCCCATATGTCCTTAGGACATCTGTGCAGCTTCCACTGATGTTCCGAGGTGAGCACCATAGATGTGCTGGGGCTTTTTCAGGTACCCCTGCCTGTCAGTGCACCACCTAGGCAGACCAAGGTGGCCTTCCTTTCCACAATCCCGGATTTGTACTAGTGCGATCTTCGCACGGAATCCCACCCACATACATGTGCTGCATGCTTGCCGTTGACTGACTCAGCTGACTTATCGATGTTCACCGATCATTGATCATGTTTAGGCTTGCTGGTTTGAGAGCCCAGTCACCCCAGACAGCCACATTTTCGCGGTTAAATTAACCGACCCTCGCCACCACCACCACCACCACCACAGATGGCGATCTTCTAGCACCTTAACTCTCGGTCACGGATCTCCGAAATCACAAGTGTCCTACCAGGCTTGCAATCCTCATGTGTGAGATATATGTGGGCCTGAATGGCAGTGTATCCTTTCGGCGTGTTTGACGCACACTGGGCACTGTGGGCAGAGGGTCAGTGCCAGGACGATGATCGAGCTTGACACGGAGATCATGAATGCGTTGAATGTGGCGACGAGGGCTGGATAGCGTCCGCAACTGGTGAAGGAGTACATCACGGGTTTGATTCCGGGACTTGGTTGTTTGTCGTAGTCATAGGACAAATGAGGCAAGTCACCCTGCTCCACGTCCGGGCCTGCATGAGAGCGCTCCGGAACATCATCACCATGGCGGCCAAGACCAAAGTACCGATTTCTGAGCTCCCTCTACCACTGCCTTCGCACGTCCTGACCCACTCTCTCACTCCAGACCCCAACGAACCGACCCCGTCTGCCTTTATCCATGATGTCCTCCAGAACCGACCCAGCATTCAGCGCCGTGCACGCCTTTTGCCTTCCAACGCCCACTTTGCCTATGTCTCCCCGATGCCCCTCGAGTTCCCCTATCACGTACCGCCCACGCCATCCGACGACATCGACGACAAGGCGGCACACATCGAACGTTGGCTCAAGGCGCACGATGCGATTCTCCCCGCCGAGTCCGACCTCAAACAGGGCGAGAGTCCCAACGGGCTCACCAAGTTTGTCTCTCAGGCGCGCGATCAGGCGCGGGTCCTCGTTGGACTGTCTGAGACGTGTCTCCGGGACTGTTTTCCGCACTTGGACGTCGGGGATGCCTTTTCCGTCCTTGGACGTCCAGCGTTGGTGCCGACGAACTTGGGGGAGGGGGAGCAAGCACAGACGCAGGCGTCGACATATGCAGGGCGTGCTCGTCAGGAGCTCGTCGACGTGCTGAGCGGGCACGCCGTTCTCATGTCCGCCGACACCGTCGCGGACGGCAAAGGCTACGCGCCGTGGGCTCTCCGATACAGCGGGCATCAGTTCGGCTCCTGGGCGGGCCAGCTCGGGGACGGACGGGCGATTTCGATTCGTGCGTGTCCCGCTTGATGGCTGTTTGGACCCGCGTTGTTCACCACGACCCCGTTGGGGGAGCCCGTCAGTCTCCACACCACACCCGTCCGAGTTGGAGGTGACGTATGAGCTCCAGCTCAAGGGCGCCGGCCGGACCCCGTTTGCTCGCACGGCGGACGGGCTCGCGGTGCTCCGCTCCTCGGTTCGAGAGTACCTCTGCGCCGAAGGTAGTTTACTCTCGCGTCGATCTTTGCGGCGTCGCTCATGAATCACTGTCAAGCTATGCATGCGCTCTCGATCCCTACTACCCGTTCGCTCGGTCTCGTGTATCTCCCTGAGCTGTCAGTCATACGCGAGAGGAGAGAGAGGGCGTCCATATGCGCCCGCGTCGCAGAGAGTTTTATCCGGATAGGCAACTTCGAGGCGCTGTCTCCTCCCGCGAAAATGTTTTTCTTTGGGGGTGGGCAGCAAGACGCTGATTACGACGCATTGCGCATCCTGGGAGAGTGGGTCGTCAAGAGGGTGTTGAAGCTCGACGCGGTGAACGTCGACGCTGGTGACGCGTGGGGCAAGGCATTGGTTTTTGAGGTGGCTCGTCGGAACGCCCAGATGGTCGCAGGCTGGCAAGCATATGGATTCATGCATGGCGTTATCAACACGGACAAGTGAGTTTCTTTGGGAGCCTTCTCGGGGTGTTCTGACATGGTGCCAGCGTGTCTATTATGGGTCTCACAATCGACTATGGTAAGTGCCCCATGAGATGAACATGTTGCAGTCCGAGTATTATTTATACAGGGCCATATGCATTCATGGACGTCTTTGACCCCTACCACATCTGCAATCACAGCGACGCAGAAGGGCGGTATGCTTACATGGTAGGACGAACGGCCTTGCTTCTGATTTGTCGTCTGATTGTGTATCCTAGAACCAACCGAACGTGATGTAAGTGCGTTCTTTCCTATTCGCGGAGCTCCTTTGGACGTTCACAGTGTGTATGCTTGCCGTGCCCTGCTGAATGCACTCGCTCCACTCATTGGCGCGGAAATAGCCCTTGGAAACAAGGCCGTCAAACAGGGTTGGGCTGCCGACGTTTCGTCCGACACCCTTCAGTCGTGGCGTAGCGCCGCTCTCGAGCAAACTCTATCCGAGATGGAACGTATCCTTCAAGAAACCTGTGCCGTTGAGTACAACCGCCACTTGCGCAAACGCCTCGGACTCCGACTCAAGGTGGACAATGACCAATCGGAGATTTTCCAACCCTTGTTGGATTTGATGGAGCACCAACGATTAGACTTCCACGGCACATTTAGAAAGCTGTCGCATTTCCGACCGGGAATGGTGAGAGAAAGGGAGGGAGAGGTGGTTAACAAGCGAGGGGGGTTTGTCGATGCCTTGCTTGAGGGGACGCCGGAGCCAGATCGTTTGGACAAGGTACAGGCGAGGGAGGAGTGGGTCCGATGGCTCTCAAAGTACGCTGACAGGATCGATCGCGAAGCTTCTGAGTGGGTTGGAGAGCCCGACTATGACGCTGCACGGGAGAGGGCACTCAGCGCAGCTAATCCACGCTTCGTACTGCGCCAGTGGGTGCTAGAGGAGGTTATCAAGAAGGTGGAAACAGACCCTAAGACTGGAAGGCGTGTTCTGGCAAAGGTGTTGCAGGTGCGTGCATCCGGTTCCGTCGAGAGACAGGGGACGTGACTCGCATACACATAGATGGCCAGCTCTCCATTTGAGCCGTGGGGTGCCGAGAACGATGACACGCCAGACGATGCGCTCGATCCAGAGGTTCGAGAGGAGAGGCGATACTGTTGTATAGGGGAGAAGCGGTTGTTGGGCTTTCAATGTAGCTGCTCAAGTTGAATCACGGGTTTCAGGTAGGTATGTTGTAAGCGATGTATGCCAGTAGATCCTACGTTACGGCCACATTGGTTAGTGCATGTGCGGATGGATAAACGTACTAGGTGATTGGCAAGAATGTAGAGTCAAGGTTATGCGCATGAGATCCCCATGAAGCCACGAACACCTGGGTTATTTCCAGGTCAGTTCTCGTTTTCCAGCACGGAAGGACTGGGTGCCTGCTGGGTCGACAACATCACGTGATGTTTGCTGCTTCATCCATGAGAAATCGCTACCAGTGCCTGTGTCAATAGCCGGTAAACATCTAATCGATCCAAGAAATGGCCTACGCCGGATGAAGGCGCTGTAAAGCACTCATAATTAGACAAGGTCCCTCATAGGCAAACCAAGGATTACGGGTGGCGTCACTGATCACGGAACTTAGTGAAATGGACGGGTACGGGGCCTCAGATCTCCCCCCACCGTGTTGCGCCGCCCTCAACCCGCCGTCTAACCATCCCTGTCACTCAGAATTGTCACATTGCGCCCCCACCCTGTGTCAGCCTCACCCCAAGCTCTCCGTCCCTAACGCAGTACGACCAGTACCCTGCCTCGTGCTCACGAACACGGGCCACAAGTGACACCGTCTATTGGCGGGACTATACTTGTGCGCGCGCGGATTCCACGCTGCCCGCTAGCGAGTCATGCCCCACCCATGCCTTGCCTTTGCTATCGCCATTGGCGACAGCGCGGTTAGCCAAAGAATAGACTAGACAAAAGGAGAAAGGTTCGCTCAGTTCGGTTTGCAGGAAAATTTGACGTATCTAGCCGAAAAATACCTTTTCTGATGGAGTCAGGCCGCCTGGCGTCCCACAGGACTAGATCTGTTCGTCCCAACTCCAACAAAAATGTTCGTTCCACCTGTTATTTTGCATTCATTGGTGGCCAGTTGATGTGCATCTCTCAGTGAGTGTACTTGTGTCAGGAATAGTCACATCTACAAAAGCGGTCGAAACAGACAGCGGTTGGGCAGCTGTCCCGTAAGTGAGCAAGCCTCCCTATTGATCGCCCATGGATGTCGTTTGTTCCGACCGGTTGACATTACGAGGGCCTCGTAAAGAACTCGCATGGGTCCCACTCCCCATGATGAGCCCGTAAGGGAACGCAAAGCGCTGCCAGTGATCGGCAATGATCTGGATAGCCCGAGTTGGTCAGGTGAGAGCATACCTCACGCGGTCACTGCTGATCTTCGGATCGATAAGACGACTCCTTTCTCTCCACCTGCCAGAGGGTTGGTTGTATATGGTGGGGCTGATGGTGGGTCATGCACCTACATCCTTCGCAGTCATTGCTATTGGCAACTCCCACTGATGGCTACAGTTGGTTGTTCGCCTAAACTGCCCTGGAAGGTGGTGGTAGGGGTAGGGGTAGCCCCCTGACGAGAGCTCTCGCAGGCTCGATACCACACCCTAAGTGACCCTCTTACCTATCCCTGTGCGTACTGTCCACGGCCCTGATCCTCGGAGAGGGGCGCCTGAGGGGCGCGACAAATGGGAACGACAGCCCAGGCTGTCTCTACCTCGTACATGAACTTGGAACTATGTGTGCGCGCACCTCGTTCGTGGCGCGATGCGACGCTCAGACAGCCACTTTTCTTTTTCTTTTTGACTACAAAAAGTGAGCGTTTGGCCATGCGGTCGCAAAGGGAATGCGCACAGCGTCGATAACCGTCATCTGTCAACATGAAACACATTCGTAAGCATTCGTTTAACACCGGCGAAATATGTCCCCGTAGACTTCATCGCGCCGTCTTGTTGAGCCGGGAGGCTTTTTAGCTCTCCTCAACCCGACCGTAGTAGCCTGCAATGCCTTTCGTGGCTCTTCTCGCTCTTCTCACACCACTCCTTCCCGTGCTTGCTGAACAGGTGCCATTGGCCCCTGATCAGCATTGGAAAGAGGAGAATCATGCCATCTGCAGCGCCGAGGATCCTATGGAGTGGAACCTCCACCAGCTTCCGAATCCCAATGATACCGATCACCTCGTGTTCGAGACGGTGCACTCGCTGCTTCAGCACTGGCCCAACACTCGCATGAGAAACGGTGAGCGACACCCATCCTCGAAGTTTTGACACTGTAGAACGCGTTCCTCTGCAGGCCACAACATCGTGCCAGGTATCATCCCGACGGGCACACTTTTCTACCATGGGACGAATGTCACCGAGTTGCCACCCGGTCCGGAGTGGGTTGCTACGGATCCTGAACATTCGCAAATCTTTTGTCAGCACAACCTTGAAATGTATCTTTCCGACTCGGATAAACCTGAAGGATGCTGGCATCTCACGCTCGTAGCCACTCGTCCTATCAATATCGTATATTTTGACGGGAGTAGTTCTGCGAAGATGGTTGACGGTACGATGGATGCCCAACACCTTCTCGTGTGGGGAGAAGCACTCCCTGAAACTATATGGGACGAGTATCGGCTAATCCGAGATCT